>PVKE010020991.1:0-26943 GCA_004027555.1 Craseonycteris thonglongyai
TTCCCCTAGATTTATGGCATAAAGTTACGTTCAAGTCTTTAGTCCACCTTGAGCTGATTTTTGTGTCTGTTGTGAGATAGAGGTCCAGGTTCATTCATTTGCATGTAGCTGTCCAATTTTTCCAACACTATTTATGGAAGAGACCATCCTTTCCCTATTGTATATCTTGGCTTCTTTAATTGACCTTCTTTAATATGCATAAATTTTTCTGGGCTCTCTATTCTGTTCCATTGAGCTATGTGTTCATTTTTATGCCACTATCATACTGTTTTGCTTATTATAGCTTTGTATTATAGCTTGAAATCAGCAAGTATAATACATCCTGCTTTGCTATGCTTTCTCAATATTGCTTGTTCTAAAATATTAAGATTGTTATTTCTACTTCAATGAAAATGGCCATTGGCATTTTAATGGAGATTGCATTGAATCTGCATTTTGTTTTAAGTAGAATGGACATTTTAAGAGTATTAATTTTTCTAATTAATGAGCACAAGATATATTCCACTTACTTGCATCTTTATCAGTTTTTTTCATCAATGTCTTAGTTTTCAGTTTACAGATTACTTACCTCCTTGGTTAAATTTATTACTGGGTATTTTATTCTTTCAGATGTAATTACAATTTTTTACTTAACTTTAATCTGATAATTTATTGCTAGTGTGTACAAATAAAACTGATTTTTGTGTATTAATTTTGCAGTCTGTGACTTTAGTAAATTCATTTCTTAGTTCTAACTTTTTTTTGGGGGGGTGAAGGTTTTACTGTGTTAATGTCATCTGTAAATAGAATATTGTACTTTCTTAACAATTTGAATGTTATTATTATTATTATTATTATTATTATACATGATTTCTCTGGCTAAAACTTCTAATACTGTAATATTAATTTGTTCAATATAAGTGGCAAGAGTGAGCATCCTTGTCTTGTTTCTGATCTTAGAGAAAAAATGTTCACTGTTCAGTACAATGTGAGCTGTGGTATTGTAACATACAGCCTGTCTTACATAGAGGTTTATTCCCTCTATTGATAAACCCCAGTTTGTTGAGAATTTTATTGTGAAAGAATGTTGCATTGTGTCAAATACTTTTTCTGCATCTGTTGAGATGATCATATGATTTTTATCTTTCATTTTATATTGTTGTGTATCGCACATATATTAAATTTCAAATATTGAATCATGCTTACATTCCAGAATAAGTCACCCTTGATCATAGCATATAAGCCTTCTAATATACTGATAGATTTATTTTACTTATATTTTAAGGTTGAGGATTTTTTCACCTATGCTTATCAGAGATATCTGATTATGGGTTTTTGTTGTTATTGTTGTGTTTTTTTTGTTCTCTTTTGTTTGTTTTATGGTCCCTGTCTGGCTTTGGTATCGTGAACACGTTGGTCTCATAAAATAAATGTGGGAGTGTGCCCTCCTCTTCTGATTTTTGAAAGAATTTGAAAAGGTTGACATTAAATTCTCTTTAAATATTTTGATAAAAATTGCAAGTGATGCTATCCAGTCACGGACATTTCATTGTTGGGAGATAGTTGAGAACTACTTCAGTCTCCTTACTCATAATAATTGGTCTGTTAAGATTTGTATTTCTTCACATTCTTGTCTATATTGCCTGTACATTTTTTAAAATTTCTTCAGGTTGTCCAATTTGGTGAACTTTAATTGATCCTTTGTATTGTGTGGTAATTGTTATAAAGCCCCTTTTTCATTTAAAATATATTTGAACCTTCTTTCTTTTTTTGTGTTAGTAAACTATCTAGCTAAAAATACCAGCTGTGAGTTTCATTAATCTTTTCTATTGCCATTTAGTCTCTATTTTATTAATTTCCATTCTGGCATTTTACATTTCCTTCCTTCTAATAAATTTGTACTTATTTTGTTCTTTTTCTATTCCTTAAGATATAAAGTTATATTGCTAACTTGAAATCTTCTTTTTTTTTTCCTAATAAGGCATTTATCATTATAAACTTCACTATTAGAACTGAGTTCGCGGGAACCTGTAAGTTACATGAAGACTAGAGTCAAGTTGTCAGTATCTACAAACCAACTTGCAGAGGTTTTGAGTGGGATTACATTAAATCTATAGATTAAGATGCAAAGAGCAGAGAATGCCGGGATGGCTCAGTGGATTGAGTTCTTGTTTTGTAGCCCTGACATCCGAGGATCGAATCCAGGACCTGGCTCATGTGGACACATATGCTGAACTGGGGTTTGCCCCTAGCTTGGTTCTCCCCAGGGCGTGCTTCCCATGTGGGAGGCCCCCAGCCCAGTTCCTGCCCTGCACAGCTCCCTGCCCACCTGTGGAGTTAAACTATATCAAAAACTAATGACTTACAACTATGGAGACTGCTCTAGACCCTCCTCCTTCTCTTTGTCTCTCTCTCTCTCTGTCCATCTGTCTCTTCTCTCTGTCAAAAACAAACAAACAAAAAGATACAAAAAATGAACATCTGGACAATACTGAGACATCCTTTCAATGAACATAGAATATTTCCCCATGTATTTAGTTTTTTTTAATTCTATTCATTAGAATTTTGTAGTTTTTCTAATACCTTAGCATTTCACTTTGGGGAGTGGCATTATGTTTTGATTTCATATTCCAGTTCTTCACTGCTGTTATATATGACATCAATTGACTTTGGTATATGGGCCTTATTTTCTGAAATCTTTCCATAATCACTTATCAGTTTCCAGAGATTTTATGTTGATTCTTCAGATTTTCTACACAGATGATCATGTCATCTGGAAACAGTTTTATTTATGTTTTCCCTAAATGTATACATTATTTCCTTTTTTTGCTTTATTGCATTAGCTAGATATTCCAATATGATGTTGTGAAGGGGTAGAAAGGGTATCCGTGTCTTGTACGCGATCACAGTGAGAAAGCTTCCGGTTTCTAGTCCTTAAGTACAAATTCAGCTGTAGCCAGCCTTTTTTGTCAATGTTCTTAATCAAGTTGGGAAAATTTCTCTCTCCTTGTAGTTTACCAAAAGTTTTATTCTTTTTTTTTTTCAGAAATGTGTGTTATGCTATGTCAAATGCTTTTTCTGCAGCTATTGATATGACATGATTTTTCTTTTTTCATCTATAGATGTGATGGATTGCACTCATTGAATTTCAGACTGAACCAGCCATGCATACCTGGGACAAGTCCCATTAATTCATGATATAGTTCTATTTATACATCATTGACTTTGATTTACCAATAGGTTGATTTAGGCATCTATGCTCATGAGAGATATCAGTCTATATTCCCCCTGCTTCTATTCTCTGAAAGACATTGTGGAGAATTGGTATAATTTCTTCCTTAAAAGTTTGGTATTATTCACCAGTGAATCCATCTGGGCCTGCTTCTTTCTGTTTTGGAAGATTACTGATTCATAGTCTTTAATATATAACAAAACTAATCAAATTTTCTGTCTTCCTGTGAGAGTTTGACAAATTTTATCTTTCAAATAACTGGTTTATTTTATCAAAGATATCAAATTCAAGGGCATAAAATTTTTCATAGAATTCTTTTATTATCCTCTTAGTGTCTATATGTGTATTTACATCATAACAATATTAAGTATTCCAACCATTAATATGAGCTGTCTTTTCAGTTATTTTTAACTTGTTTAAATTCTCCAGCAACATTTTATAGTTAACAGCATAAAAAAATTTTACCTCCTTGGTTTAGTTTATTTCCAAGTGTATTTTATTACTTTCAATTGTATCGCAAATAAAATTGTTTTATTGATTTTTCTTTTTTCTGGTATGGTCATTGCTGGGATATAGGCACACAACTGACTTTGGTGTTTGATTGTGTTTCCTGAAACTTGGCTGGATTCATTTATTACTTTCAACACTTTTTTAAAATTTAGGGTGTTATGATATCACATCATGTCTGAAGAGAGATCATTTTACTTCTTCCTTTTCACTTTGGAGGATGTTTCTTTCTTTCTTTCCCAATTATCTCACTGGGACATCCATAGTATGTGAGTAGAAGTGATGAAAGCAGGCATCCTTGTTCTTGATCGTAGAAAAAAGCTCGTAGGCTTTCACTGTTCAATATGACGTTAGCCCTAGGTTTTTCAAACACAGCTTTTATTATGTTGAAGTATTTTCTTTCTATTTTAGTTTGTTAAGTGTTTGTATCATGAAAGGACACTGGATTTATTCAAAAACTTATTTTTAAAGATTTATTCCATTGCTTGAGAGAAGGTGTGAGAAAGAGAGAGAGAAAGAGAGAAGAGGGAGGGCCTAGAGTAGTTTCCATAGTTGTACATCATTAGTTGTGATATAGTTTCATTCTACACAGGTAGGTGTGGGGCCATGCAGGACAGAAACTGAACTGGAGGCAGTTCAGCATATGGGCATGCACAGGCTGGGACCAGGATTTGTTCTGAACCTCACAGTTGCAAGGCAAGCACTCAACCTGTTGGGCTATCCCATAATCCCCTGTGCAATCACTTTTTAAGGGACAGCTGAAATAATCTTACATTTTTACCCCTTCATTATGTTAAGGTGGCATTTTTAAGTTGATTTATTTTTTCGTATTTGATTCCAGGAATAAAGTCTACTTGGTCATGATATAAAATCCTTTTAATATGCCAACAAACTCCCAGTCAGTATCGTCAGTAAAGCAAGCTTTTTCTTTTTTAACAAGTTAGTGAGGTATTTTATAGCTGTCTTCATTGAGTAGCAGCCCAGAGGCTAAGACACTTATCGGTGAATCAAGATGTCCAAATTCTAAGCCAGATAATGATGCCACGTAAATAGATATCGATAAATCTATTTTCCAGTTCTCTTGTATCTTATAAAAGGAGAGAGAAATTGTCTTTCCACTGTAAAACTTGTGTGTGAGCAGACTAGGTGCTGTAAAACAAAGTGCTCTAGTGCAAAGGTATGAGAGAACAACACGATGATAAGACTTCATGGACCAGTAAACTAGGGAACATTTCAAAGGGAATATGGGAGTTGAGCTTCTCCATAAAAGTGAATATGGTATGTCTGAGAAAGAACTGATAGAATTAGCAGTGGTATGTTTGAGGAATAGGAATAGTACTAAAGAGATAAACACAACTGCCAGACAGAGAATTCCACTGCAACCCCATAAATGGAGTCAGTCAATATATGGGGTTATGTGACCTGATTAAATAGAATAATTTGTTCAAGTCAGAATTCATAACTTTAGTGCAAAAACCATGGTTACTCACTTGAGAATTTTATCAGGGATGTACCGCCCCACCCACCCACCCACTCAGGAGTATCTCACCAAGATTACCAGGGTTAATGTCCTAGAGAGCTTCCTCACAGAGATTTGAACTACAAACTGTTTATAATGAGTATTGCAGGTAGACAAATAGACAAGGAGATGAAGCTTCCCATGCAGGGTGATTATGGGTAGGTGTAGATTCATATCTACCTGTGAAGATAAGAAGAGAAGCAGGATTGGACACATGCAGGAGTTGGATTGTAATGTAGTCACAACAGAGGCCTCAGCTAATCCCATGGAAGTATAATATTAGAATGGTTCTTCTAAGTTGTCCCACGGTGGAGAGACATGGGGGGGCATTTACAGAAGGGAGTATGTTCACAGGTAAGGGCAATTTTTAGAGGGCTGACAGTATAACTGCCCCTGAGACTCCCAGCTGCTAGGAGAACAAGAACAAGTTTCTCCGTGCAGAGACCTGGGTATTGCATAATAGCATTCACTATAAGCAACTGTCTGTGACTTAGGAGTTAATTTCCAGTTCTAATCATTTGGTAACCTGGTCAAATTAGGCAAGATTTATTTACTAAATATAACATCATTCAGCGCAACAATATTCCCACAGCTGGGAGGTTGCACTGATGCAATGTGTTCTGTAGTATTTATTTATCCAGTAAGATGAAGCCATAACAAAACTGTGTCTTTTCTCATGTAAATAAATTAAAACCCACAAACCATGTTCATACTCTGTGCCAGGCTAATGACTTAATCTCGTGGTTTAGCAAATTTATTAGCATGAAGGGTAATTCTAACAACCAACCAAAAGATGGCAGCATATACATATGCAGTTAAATTTCTTTTGCTGTCAGGGAAAATACTGAAAATCAAAGGTAGGTCGTATTTCAAAAATCATTCTGAAGAGTAGCTAAATTATTCTATTAATACATAAAAGCCTACCTAAAAAACAAATTTCACTTTTTGTTGGTAATGCACTGCACACAGATATAGTGGCAGTTCTTCAAGCAGATGTACACAATGAGAGGAGGAAAGGGTGTTTGAGAGATGATTTGTCCCACACCTACTTAATAAAGAGATTTCTTGCATTTCATCTTACTTATAGAACAGTTGTGGCTGACATTTATTTACTCAATGTGCCTCAGTATCCTTATTTTCAGATGGGGACAAGAATAGTACCTCCCTTGAGAAGTTGCTGTGAGAATAAAGTAAAAAAAATACATACAGCATGTGTAACAGATCCTGATATGTTGTGCTAGTTATTAGTTTTATTTATTCGCAATTTTTTAAAGATTATTTTATTGTTTTTGACAGAGACAGAGAGACAGAGAGAAACAAAGAAAACAGGGAGGGCCCAGAGCAGTCTCCATAGTTGTATGTCATTAGTTTTCAACATGGTTTCGTTCCACACAGGGGGACAGGGAGACAGCACAGGGTGGTAATTGGGCTGGGGGACTCCTACACGGGAAGCACAACCCAGTTCAGCATATGGGTCCACACGGACCAAGGCCAGGATTCATCCTCGATCCCTGGGGCTACAAAGTGAGTGCTTAACAACTAACTCTGGTTTCTCCTAATTATTCACAATTTCTAATTGAGATGCCTGACACTATATTTGATGCTAATAAGAGCTGCAATTTATCAATTGAGCACATAACACAATATAAAGCATTTCCTAATTATATTGCATGGGGTGTATCGTAAATCTCTGGAACAAATGTTGGACATCAATAATGGGTCACATTTACAGATTCAGAAATTGTGATAACAAAGAGATTAAGTAGCATGTCCCAGGTAAAAGTACTAATAAGTGACTGGGATGTAATATTAATCCTGTTCTTAAATTTACTAGAAGCATTTCTTTCAACTTTTTATTATATCTGAAAAATAAGCTACATCTTAACATTCTTACCAAATTTTGATTTTGTGAAACATTTTTCTTCCTCTTCCAAACCAGAATATTTAGGAATAATCTTATTATTTAAATTTTTAGCTTACACACTTATGGATATTGCTAGACTTGGAGTTTGAGAAAAATAAACTGGAGTTTCATCATGGGAATATTAATAAGACCGTGTGCTGAGGTATTACTATTTTACTGTAAAATCAGAGTGAAAACACTGCACAAAATGCCAAAATTTTATCAAAGTAATGTGAACTCACAGAGGATACAGCAAAGAAGTGGCAAATTACAAGCAGGTAGCTATCTGATGCACCTTTGTTCTCAAAGATCATCAGAAATTGTTAAAGGGCCTGGCAAAGGTAAGTTAAGTTATTCAGTCCGTATTTGCATTGGTAATCATACTGACAATGAATATGAATTAACATGTGGTTATGTCTTTTTTTTTTTCTCTTCCAATTTGGATATTCAAAATTTCAGATTCCAGATTCTGATCATTAGGAAAAAATGATCCAATTTCTCAAAGTTACAGATTTGTTGAGAAATCCAAGGATGAATTGATAGACAGCTAGACAGCAAGTTGTAGTCTTATGTAGTTATCTCAACTAATTACAATATTACCATGGGGATTTCTTTAGTATTGGAATACTAATACAGTTGAGAAATAAAGTTTATGCACCTTTATCTTTTGTACATAAAAGAAATATTAAGTGCTCAAAAATGAGCCCATGTCATGGTAATATGCTAAACATATTAGGTGTTCACTACTAGTTTCCAGAAATCCATTGGTAATTTCTATACAAGTAAACCTTAAAAATATTTTAAAAACTGTTTTTATTATAACATAGTAAGAAGTGCTAATGTAATTTCCACATCTATAAATTTGGGGGCATCTTATTCAATTTTATTGAAGGTTAACTCTCAGCAGTCAAACTGAATAAAATTAAGTTGTTTTTGGTATTTTCCAAAACTCTTTCCACAAAAGAATTTTCCCATGTTGTATGTTTTAGCATATGTCATGTGTTACATATAAGGATATGAATGGGCTTCCCACTCCCTGATTTTCCTGCCTTAAAAATACATGGCAGGGGAAGCTGGGATGGCTCAGCCGGTTAAGCGCTCGCTTTGAAGCCCTGGGGACCGAGAACCGAATCCCAGGCTCGGCCCATGTGGACCCATATGCTGAACTGGGATGTACCCCCAGTTCAGTTCTTGCCGGGGCCTATGCGGGAGGCTCCCGGCCCAGTTCCTGCCCTGAGCAGCCCCACACCCACCTGTGGAGTGAAACTATATGGAAAACTAATGTCAACTATGGAGACTGCTCTGGGCCCTCCCCCTTCTCTCGGTCTCTCTCTGTCTCTATTTCTCTCTGTCCAAAATCAATAAAATAAATCTTTAGAGAAAAAAAAAATACATGGCAAGAAAAAGTAACTGTTCAAGGGCATTAGAAAGCACCTTTGAGGGCTGAAGCCAAGAAGATTAGGTGGTGTTTTTTATAAGTAGTGAGTTATTGATTGAGCTTTTCCTTCCAATCAATGGCAAGACAGCATTAGCAAAATAACAAATGTTTTTAGGTAAGAAAATATGAGAAGAGTACACTGAAAAGTGTAGGGAAACATGATTCATTTATTTTACATGAATTGATCTGAATATCCTTACTATTATTGTTGTTAAATAGTGAGACACAATTTTGAAATTGATTAATTAAAAACAATAAATTTGAGTTCAATCCAGTAAATGTGGCCTAATAAAATACAGTATGTAGTGTTTTTGTAAGACCCTTTTTGCAAATACACTCTTTAGATAACAAGCTATTCTCTTGGATTTCCCCTCCCTCTCGTTCATCCTGGAGCACTCTCGGAAACTTTGTGAGCTATTTGCAGGCACATGGAAACTGTGAGGATTCCACCAACATAACAACAGAAAATGGATTCTAATGTTTAATCTATTTCTTTTCAAGATTACTTTGCAAGACTGTTAATTCAAGGCATCCCTCAAATTTTGATATCTCCCAAGTGTTCTCCCAGGGGAGCATATCAGTAGTTTCAATTTTCTAGTCACCTCCACCCCTTTCCTGATATTTCTAAAGCTGATCACCCCACTGGGGCTGGGTATTGCCAGAGAGGGGATGAACAATTAGGGCACAAAAACAATACCTCTGACTTTCACCTTCCTTGTCGTTTCTTGTCTTCTTTCCACAACGCCTTGTGACAAAATGTACTCATCTCAGGCCTCTGAATTATTCAAGGTAATTTCTTCTGGTGTGGGGCAGAAATCTGCACGACCTACCTTACTGAAGACATTGTCTGCCAAGAGAAGCAGCTCCATGAACGCTTTATACTTTCTCATTTAGCCATTCACTCATGGTGTAGGCTCTTGATCAAGCATGGTCTTCCGGAGTGATCTGCCTATCTCTGGAACAAGAAAGACTCACATTGTTAATTCACCACGTGTGGTCCCTACACTTTCTCCTGGGCTACAATTGTGTAGCCCCATACTCACCCATTGCTTTAACTTCACCCCTCTCCTGCATCTTACAGTAGAGTGGACAAAATGTCCAGTGCAGAGTAAACCCAAGTATGTGGAAATCAAATCTGGGAGTCCACTTAACAATTGTGTCTGCCTTTTTCTACACACAGTGCTTTTGTGTCTCTCCTCTCCAATGCATCTCAACTTCTATCTGAACTCTCCACACCAAAAAGTTGATACATCATAGGAAAACACAGAGAAGTGTATTCATCTGTTGCCCTTAATACATTAAACATCATTAATGACCAACTCCAGGTCACAGAGTATTGGAGGAGCCTAAAACTACTTGTTTGGAGAGATGGGGAATGCATAGAATTCAGAGTACAAGTGATATGATTGGTACAGATAGGTAAGAATAATTCTGTTACTAACAGCAGAATTCAAATAAGAAAGTAATGAAGAAATAAGTTTGTTTACATTCTCTAATTTAAAATTTTTTGATGGCTTGCCTTACATGAATTCTAAATACAATGTGTTTACATAATATGTTATGAATATTTTAATATATTTAAAAGGATATCAAATATTATTAAAAGTATTTTCACAAAAAAATCTAAGTAACTTGGAAGTACATGACAAGTACTCTTAAAATAAAAAAGGAGGGGTACTCTCTTGTGTATAAGCACCCCATCTATTATCTCAATTGCATTCAGAATACAACTACGTTTGGAAAAATAATTAAAGTGGCAATTTTTATTTGTAGGTGAAGATGAAAAGGACTTTTATTTATCATGATCTTCACATTGCAAATTGGTGCTTAAAACATGCTCAATAAATAGTAGTTGGTATTGGAGAGTTTCCCGGGTGGTGAACCAGAACACTTCCAGATGCCACTGAGCCAGGCTCTAAGCTCCATGACAGAAGCTTTTCCGTGCGGGACCTCGCCCTAAGTCTCTTCATCTGGCTGCTGATCTGGATCCTTTAATAACCCCTGCAATAAACCAGTAACCTAGTGAGAAATACGTGTGTGTGTGTGTGTGTGTGTGTGTGTTGGTATTATTCATTAGTATCTATATCCACTCTTTCCATCTCCCTGAACTCTGTGTCTCAACACAGGTGAAATATGTGTTCTCAACTATTCCCCTCTTTAGGAACTGAACACTGATTACATTGTTACAGTAAGAAACAATCTCTTCCCATACCAAAATTTTTCTTAATATGGTATGTTTTTTTTTTTTGTATTTCTTTAAGGCTATTTCCCCATTTATTTTAATTTTGTGTTGAATTTTCATTAATTGGCCCCATGGGTTTATTGTGCTATTTGTGGTCTCTCTCTTATAATGTGGGAGCTCCTCACATATTAATATATTAAAATTTTTCTTTATAAATCCTCCCCCCACCTCCAAACCTCAGGCACTAACTGTGTGTGTGTTGAAACTGAAAGAAAGTATCAATTAAGAAAGTCTTCTATGCTACAGTGGATGGTTTTCTTCTTACTTCTATTACCCCCACAGGTATCATCTGCCCTTTAGGAAATGTTATAGTTCATCTACATCAATAACTTCTCCTTTCCCAGATCATCAGTTGAGAGCTGGAGCCTGCCAAATGTAAGCACACTTGTCCTTGGCTCCCCATCCAGCCTAGCCCCAGTATGGTCCTTACATTACTCTATAACTGACACAATTTTAAAAAAGTGGTATTTAGAATCAACCAATCCAATGGGGAAGCCGGGATGGCTCAGTGGGTTAAGCGCTCACTTTGAAGCACCGGGGACCGCAGATCAAATCCCGGCCCGGCCTGTGCGGAACCATGTTGTGAACTGGGAGCTCCCCCAGTTCAGTTCTCTCTCTGTCTCTGTCTCTGTCTCTGTCTCTCTCTCTCTCTCTCTCTCTCTCTCTCTCTCTCTCTGTCTCTCTCTCTTCAAAAATAAATAAATAAATAAAATATATTAGAATCAACCAATCCCTTACGCACTGGTTCCATGCTTCTTGTGCAGGTTTCTTCTTCCTTTTCCTTTTTTTTTTTTTTCTTTTTTCTTTTATTTAATACTTTATTTTGCTGAGTTACAAGAACGAATTTCAAAACTGGCCAATACTAAGTCCCATCAAAGTTTACAAAATATACCCCTTCCTACTGCTACTCCAACAAAGTCCCTCCTGGCTTGATCTCAGTCGGACACAAGAGAGGGAAACAGTGCAACAAAATCTCTCCTTGGGTTTTGGATTTCCACTGAAGGCCACTTCGGCTCCCTCCTTCTCCAGGAAATGTAAAAAGCAAAAATCTTAGGCTCTGATAGACCTCTCATAGGTTTTGTAGTTGCTAAAAGAAATTGAATCAATATCTGCATATCCAAGACTAGATAAGGAACACAGGACTAGAATCTTTTGCACAGGTCTTCATTCTGAATAGAAATTATTGATGCCTGGCCATATTATTTGAATACGCACATATATATATTCTGTAAGAATATTTCTGTTCAGCTGGTTTCTCAAAATTGATTATCTTTGTCCCCTGCAATGATTCTAATAACTCTTCCAATTTCTCTGTTATTTGTTTTTCCCTTGACTAGAGCTCAAGCAGACTATAATAATCTCTTTTCCTGCCTGTACCTCTTCTTTATGGCAGTGTTATCTCCAAAATCTCATAATAGATGAACCCTCAAATATTTGACTCTATTAAAAATCAGTCAATTAGATAAAACTGTTTAACTTAGTAAATATAGTTTGCATGATACAGACCACTACCAGATCTATCAATAGCCTTAAGAAAGAAAAAGCATTTTTTTTAATGAAAATTCAGTGGATGCTTGCTTAAGAACTATAGATATAGTATATATTTTTATTTTCTATTGAAAACTTTGAGCTCTGAAATAATAAAAATTCATCTAATAAATTGGACCTCCTGACTGTGTATACTAGAAGACAAACAAGAAAATACTTTATTTTTTTTAATTTTGATGAAATAACTTATTATTGTCTCTTAGAATAACAAAACACACCTAAAGCTAAATTAAAAAGTTATTAAAATATCTTTTAAAAATAACTGTGAAGTCATTAATAAGTTAAAAATAACTTGTGTTTGTAATTTTAAACTCTCTAGTTTTAATGTCTTTTATTAAGGTTTTAATTGATGTATTCCCTTGTATAACACCATTTTAATATGTAACTTTCCAATTACAATTGTCACGTTATTCAAGGTGACAGCACCTGCAGTTTGGACTCTTCAGGGAAAACAAAACAAAATCTTATCTTAGCAACATATCAGTCATCTCCTAGGATTAGTTTGAACTGATGATGGTTTGTCTTATTTTATAATATAATATTTCCAATGTCTTATTAATCTCATTGTAATGAAATTAAAGTTTCCATCTTAGCCCTCACATCGAGGGTTTGCTGTATTAAGTGCTTACCTCAATTAATCATGAATAACAGAGCTAAAGTTGTAAATTGCTGATGTGGAAAACTTAGCCATTTAATTTTGGTCATATTTGTGTGTATCCTTAGTGTGTTTATTTAAAAAATCAAATTATGAAAACAAAATATAAAAATAGTAAATTCTACCTACAATTTATGTAACAAAACTGTGTAGGAAGATAGATAAACAGATGGACAAATATGTTAATATGCAAAAACAGAATATACTTAAAATGTATGCATTGGTTTATCTATACATAATGTTACTGTGTCTATTATTTTCAACTGATTCTGCACTAGCATAAAAAATTACATTTCATTTCGCTGCCTCTAGTTTATCTTTTAAAACAATCCAACAGGCTCTTGAAAATTTTTAGAACTTTAGTTTGCTGCTTGTATCAAAAGAGAAATTTATCACCTCATAAATGATATAAAAAATACTCTTTGAAGGAGAGATTGAGTTATTTTTAATTAATAAAAATTAATCACTAAAATTTTTTGCAGAGTGCTGGGATAGCTCAACAGATGAGCACTTTTCTCACAATCAAGAGGTCGGGGGTTCAGTACCCGGCCCCAGCCAATGCAGGCTCATGTGCTGAACTGTGGCACAACTGATAACCGCTGGCTGGGATAGCGCAGTAGCAAAAGGTTTTGTCTCCAATGCACGAAATTCCGGTTTCAGTTCCCACACCGCCCCACAACCACCTGTGTGGGGTGGAACCATGTCATGACTAATGATGTACAACCATGAAGACTGCTCTGGGCTCTCCTCTCACTCACTTTTTCTCAAACAATAAAAAATAAATTTTTTAAAAATCATTTGTATATAGGGATTATTGGTCATCTCAGCACCCAGAACATGTGCATACATGGTGGAAGGTGTATTTTATATTCATTGTTAACAGAAAACTAAAGTGAAGAGAAGCTAACCTGCTTTAAATTTTTTAAAGGCTCTCTAACTAATAGAAATAATACCCATAACGTGTCAATTTTCACAGGATTTCTTTAATATCTCCAAAATTCAATAATCTGTTATGAGATAATCCCACTATAGATTTCAGTCACCACTATAGGAAAATACATACAGGCTAGCAGCCAATAAAAGATTTGCTAGAAAAGCAGTCAGAGGCTATTTGCATTAGAAAACCTGCTCAAGAACCTCTGAAAGGTATAAGAGTAAACATAAATGAAAACTGGATTTAGTCAAGAAGGTATTTCAGGATGACTGATAGTGAGGTGACACATGGTGTAATGGTTTTAATTTTGATAGACAATATCCTCAGAGCTTGATCCTGGGGAAGGTATTTAACTATGCAAAGTTTTCATGCTTACATTTGGGATTTAAATGTAGCTATAGAAAAATTACATAACTGTACACAAGTACTACTAAAAATTCTAAAATATATTATGACCAACCTCAACTGATGCCTAAATATGTATGGGGTTTTTTTTCCCACATTACTCCTTTGTGGTCCTGTTATTGACCATGTAAGTGTACAGTTTAAGTGGCATTAAAATCCGTTCATAACATTGTGCAACCATCACCACCACTATCTCCAGAACTCTTTTCATCTTGTAAAACTGAAACTCTATCCATTTAAAAATAATTCTCTATTTCCCTTTCTTCTCAGTCCCTGGCAATTACTGTTCTACTTCCTGCCCTATGAATTTGACTACTCTAAGTACCTCATATTAGTGCACTCGTATAGTATTTGTTATTTTGTGACTGGCTTATTGCACTCAGCATGTTGTCCTCAAGTTTCATTCATGTGGTAGCAAATGTCAGATTTTCTTCCTATTTTACTCCATTGTACATATATACCACATTTTACTTATTCATTTACATGCCAATAGACACTTAGGCTGCTTTCATGTTTTAGCTATTATGAATAATGCTACTAATGAAAACAGGCATCTAAATATCTCTTGGAGACGCTGCTTTCAATTATTTTACATGTATACCCAGAAAAGAAATTGGTGGATCATATGGTAACTAGTTTCAATTTTTTGAAGACTTACCATACGGTTTTCCTCAGCAAGTATGCCATTTTACATTCCCATAAACAGTGCACAAAGTTTCCAATTATTGTACATCCTCACCAACAGTTATTTTCTTTTTCGCTTCCTCTTCTTTCTTTCTGTCTTCCCTTGCCCCAAACCCACTTTCCCTTCCTCTCTCCTTCCTTCCTTCCTTCCTTTCTCTTTCTTTTCTTTTCTTTTCTTTCTCTTCTTTTCTTTTTGATAGTAGCCTTTCAAATAGGCTACAGTGGTATAATATCTCATTGTAATTTTGATTTGCATTCTCCAAAGATTAGTGATTCAAAGAATCATTTCTTTATGCAAATTAACCATTTGTGTATCTCCTTAGGAGAAATGCTTATTTAAGCATTGTTATAAGGTTGTTTGTTTTTCTGTTGTTAAGTTTTAGTCATTCTATGTGTCTGTATTTTGTGTATAAATCTCTTAACATACATAATTTGCAAATATTTTTTCTATTTTATGGGTTGCTTTTCTTTAATTATTACATTGGTTACTAAAAATTACATAGGTTCCAGGTATACAACTCTACAGTACTTTGTCTATGTGTTATGTCTTTACCACCTGAAGCCAGAAGAGAAGGGGAGGGGAGCTAAATATATGCGTTGTCATTTTAGACTGTTAATAGCATCTTTTGATGCACAAACTTCTTTAATTTTTATGAAATCCATTTTTCTATTTTTTTTTTCTTTCTTCCTTTTTCTTTCCTCGTCTGGGACTCAGCCACTTATCCAAAAACCCTGATTGTTTTTTTATCATAGAATATTATTTAGAAACCTAGGTCTGGGCCAAGGATATTTTCACGACACCTAGGATGCCATTGCTTCTAGACCTACACATGAACAGTTTGGAAATACTTGTATGTATGCAGATCATGTTGTAGTTGGTAAGAAAATGGCTCACTAAACATGTCTATGTCCTGTTCTCCAGAACTTGTTTAGACATTATGCTACATACCAAAAGGGACTTTGCAGATATAATTGTCATGTAATTTTAAATAAAGAATTTATTCTTGGTTATCCAGGTAGGCCCAATAACTTAATCACGTGAGTCCTCAACCACAAAGAATTTTCTCTGGCTGAAAGTAGAAGAACAATGTAGCAAAAGTGAAGATCAGAGATTCCTGGGTATGAGAAGTAGTCAATGCACCATTGCTCTTTCTGAGATTAAGTGCCCACGTGCAAGGATGTCACAGAGCCCTAGGGGTTTATTAACAAACCTGCAAAGAAGCAGAGACCTCAGTCCTATAACAGCAAGAAACTAGATTCGGCCAAAAGCCTCGATGAGATTAGAAGCAAATTCTATCCAGAATCTCCCAGTAGGAACCCAACTATCAACATCTTGATTTCAGCTTTGTGAAACCCAGAGTAGAGAAACCAATCAAGCCAACCTGGAATTCCAACCTACAAAACTGAGATAATGAAATTGTGTTGTTTTAAGTACTCAATTTGTCCTGATGTATTACAACATTAATAAAACCTGATAGAGATGTATACACATCTATAGTAATTTCTGCATTTATATATATAACAAAATAGTGTGTGTGTGTGTGTATACAACACTTTCCAGAAAGTATCCAGCTGCAAAACTGTTCTCCTTATATTGACAATGGTTGGATCTTTTTTCTGTACAGCCCTCATCTATATCATCTATGTCTATATTTATCTATATCTATCTATATCTATGTCTATATCTATATCATCCAATCATCTATCTCTATGTCATCTATACCTATCATCTATATATGTATATCTATTTCTCTATCTCTATCTTTATACCTGTACCTATACTTACACCTATACCTATCTACTTCTATATCTATGTTGAAGTTGATTATGAGCTCATACTTTTATGTTAGACTCTAATCCTCTATTACAAAATTTATTCCAGTCTTTCTCTTTATTTGTAATATCTTTTTCTGACAGTGAGAAACCCATCCACCATTATTTATTTATTTGTTCAATACTCATATACATGTAGTTTTAGAATTAATTTATATGACTGTGATAAACAAATTTGCCTACGAGAAGATTACATTTATGAACAGTTTATATTTTATTTTATTTTACTTTTATTTTATTTTATTTTTGTCTGTAGCCTTACCAATTAGAAACCTCTTTTCCAAAATTATTAAAGTCATCCTTTTCCCCCCACCACCTTCCATGAGATTTGTAATTCAATTTGGTTCATTTCTCAGAGACAGCATTCTACCCTGAGATTTCCCAACATCCTGTCTTTAAAAAAGTTATTCATTAAATTTAAGTCTCTATAATGTACAATTTTTATGGATTTTGGCATGTGCACAGAATCTTGTATTCACTTCAGTAGCATATAGAAGTTACCCATCATACTACTATATGGGATCCTGTTGAATCCCCATAATAGTTGACCAACTTGTCATCCCCTAGTACCTGACAATCACTGATATGTTTTCTATACTTTTAGTTTTATCTTTTGTCAAGTGTCACATGAATGTAATTATACAATGCCTGCTTACTTTGTGTCTAGCTTTTTAGTTAGCAAAACACATTTAAATTTTATTAGTGATTATTTCCTTCTATTTTTGAACATTCCACTGTATGGATATGTCCACAGCTGTATGGCTGTCACCAGGTGAAGAGCATCCAGTTTTTGGCAATTATAAAGTTTCTCTAAACATTTTTACACAGAATTTTGAGGGAGTATAGGTCTTCTGTGTATTTGGATTAGTATGTAGGAGTAGAATTTATGGCTCATACTAGAAGTCTATGTTCACATTTATAAGAAACTGTCAAACTGTTTTCCAAGTGACTGTAGCATACCTAATTCCAACAGCAATAAATTAGAATTTATTGTTATGAATCTTTGACAGCATTTGTTATTGTCATACTTTTGGATGGTGGCTATTATGAGAGTATAGTGATATAGTTGTAGTAAATGTCTAGCAGTAGAATTGTTGGATCACATGGTAGGAAGCTCCATATGTAATATTTTGAGAAACTGTCAAACTGCTTTCTAAAGGATTTGAACCATTTTCCATTTCTACCAGCAATATCTGAGGGTTTCAATTATTTCCCATCCTTGTCAACAGTTGCTATTGTATGTCTTTTCTTTTAATTATTATTATAGCCATCCTAGTGTGTGATGCCTCAAACATAGTTTAGTCAAAGCCTTCATGCAACATATTTAGCTCATTCAAATATGAAATAGTCATATCAACTAATTGCAAAGCCAGTTTTCATTATCAAACCAGACATATATATTTTCTCCAAAAATATTAATAAAATCTCTCACTTTCAATTCAAATAGCTATTTTTATCCTCATGAAAATGGTACCTCTTTACAGCTCCATTTCTGAGTTATACAGGTAGTGAAATAAAGAGAAAAAAGGGCCTCATCAGAACTTCATATCCTGAAATAAATGTTGCTATCACCTTCAGTGCCTTGAAGAAGCCACCAATCATTCTCTTATAGTAGTCTGAGAATGGAAGAAGCAAGATAATGAAAATATATAATTCCTACCCTATTTAGAATACATAAACATATAAATATGTATCCAAAGGTTAACACTAAGCTATGCTCTTAATAGAAGAAAGTATTTATCAAGACATGGAGAGAAAAAAAAAAAAGCATACTACGTTGCCTTGCATAAACAAGGCTTCATAGACTCATTATTTCAAATTTTCCTTTTATTTTGGGTTTTGTAGAAGCATTTATTCCTCATATAATTAGGATTTGATATTAGTGAGAGGTTTTTGGTTTTTGGTTTGTTTTTTTTCCCCTGATTTTTGTTTTTAATAAGTGCAATGTCAAAAGGGAAGTGGAAAAAGGAACTAATAGGAGGCTTGGACTTCAGGATGTTTCTTATTACAGGATTTCTTCATCTTTCCAACTGTCACCCAAGCCAGGTACCCCTACTCCGTATTTGTCTTCAGGTGCGACCGTTCAATTTGAATACACGCCATTCAACACCCTCCAAATCCAGATGGACAGGACCATTGACCAATCACAGAGCCCAGTCACCTTTCCTCGGCCCAATCACAGCTGCTATTAGGGAGACTCGGCGCAGAGAGAAAATAGCTGGGCCAAGTAGATGGACGTTAGAAACACCACCCACCCAGCCTTCCAGCAGCAGTAAAGCGGTTCTTCAGCATCTTATTTGTATTTATAGTCTCAAGATGTCTCTCACTAAGAAGTTAACTTTGGACAAACTGGATGTTAAAGGGAAACGAGTCATTATCAGAGTAGACTTCAATGTTCCCATGAAGAAGAACCATATTACAAACAATCAGAGAATCAGGGCTTCCATCCCAAGCATCATGTATTGCCTGGATAACAATGCCAAGTCAGTAGTTCTTATGAGTCATCTAGGTCGACCTGATGGTGTTCCCATGCCTGATAAATACTCCTTGGAGCCAGTTGCTGCTGAGCTCAAATCCTTGCTGGGTAAGGACATTCTATTCCTGAAGGACTGTGTGGGCCCAGAAGTAGAGAAAGCCTGTGCCAACCCACCTGCTGGTTCAGTTATCTTGCTGGAGAACCTACGTTTTCATGTAGAGGAAGAAGGGAAGGGCCAAGATCCTTCTGGAAATAAGATCAAAGCTGAGCCACATAAAATAGAAGCCTTCCGAGAATCACTTTCCAAGCTAGGAGATGTCTATGTCAATGATGCATTTGGCACTGCTCACCGGGCCCACAGTTCCATAGTGGGAGTGAATCTGCCTCTGAAGGCATCTGGATTCCTGATGAAGAAGGAGCTGGATTACTTTGCCAAAGCTCTGGAGAATCCAGAGCGACCCTTTCTGGCTATACTTGGTGGAGCCAAAGTGGCAGACAAGATCCAACTTATCATAAATATGCTAGACAAGGTCAATGTGATGATTATCGGTGGCGGGATGGCTTATACCTTCCTTAAGGTACTCAACAACATGGAGATCGGTGCTTCCCTGTTTGATGAAGAGGGAGCCAAGATTGTCAAAGATATCATGGCCAAAGCCAGTAAGAATGGAGTTAACATTACCTTTCCTGTTGACTTTGTGACTGCTGACAAATTTGAGGAGACTGCTAAAGTTGGTCAAGCCACAGTAACATCAGGTATACCTGCTGGTTGGATGGCTTTGGACTGTGGTCCTGAGACCAACAAGAAGTATGCTCAAGTTGTGGCTCAAGCTAAACTAATTGTGTGGAATGGACCTGTAGGGGTATTTGAATGGGATGCCTTTGCTAAGGGAACCAAAGTTCTCATGGATGAAGTTGTGAAAGCCACTTCCAGAGGCTGTATCACCATTATAGGAGGTGGAGACACTGCTACTTGCTGTACCAAATGGAACACTGAAGATAAAGTCAGTCACGTGAGCACTGGAGGAGGTGCCAGTCTAGAGCTTCTGGAAGGGAAAGTCCTTCCTGGAGTGGCTGCCCTCAGCGACCTATAGTTAGTTGACAGAGTGTTCCTTCTCACTGTTTCCTATCTACTGCCTTTAAATCAGCTTAGGTATTTTACATCTCAGCTTGAACTTTCACTAAAATGTATTCCTGTATCAAGGCCCAGGCAATGACCAAGCAATGATCCATCAGGAACTCTTAATATCAGTACAATAATGTAGTTCATTTTAGTTCTGTAGGCATTTGCCTCCTCTCTTCAAGATCTCATTTGAACTTCACCACTGTGATTCATAGGAAGTGAGTTGCCTATTAAAGTGACTTACATAAGCTTTATCTCTCCTTTTTATTTTAGTGCAGGTCTGTCATTGTTTAACTACTTGAAACACAGATAGACAAAATCCAAATTGTTCAACAAGTGTGGGCCAGAAGTTGACAAACTATTAAACAATAAAAGTGCCCAAATAAACTGAGAAAGATAATGATCTTTAAGATCTTGTGGGGACCATTAAAGCTCTGCTAAGAGGAAATTTTTTACTAAACCAGAAAGAAAATAAATAACCCATTCTAATTAAACCCAAGAAGTTAAAAAAAAAAAGGCATTAAACCCAAGGAAAGAATTATATTTGTGTGTATGGATACACAAAACTACAACACTCATGTCAGTTAGAATGGGAGCTACAAATCAAATACAGTTTTCAAATAAAGAAGTCCTTGTTTTCTTTTTAAAGTAGATATTATTTAATAAATAGAAAATATAACTACTAAATCTAAAAACTGAGTGTTGGAAGTAAATAAAAAAATGTATATAAATAGTTTATCTGTGAGAAAAAAATGGAGATATAAAAACTCTAACATATTAGAAAATAGAATAAGAAAATACTAAAAAACATAGATGAAGTAAAAATACCTATTGGAGAATATTATGCCTACTTCTATAGACAGAGCTGGTTTAGGGCAAAGTTTTTATTAAATTAAGAGTAAAAATGCAGAGTAAGTTATCCCAATTGTAGTAGCCTATGTCTAACAGCCAGGGATAAATTTCATGAATTCAGCATCCTAACTAATTTAACTTAAAATATAATCTTACTACACCTGGAACTTAAGCATATTTCTTAAAACAATATTAATAATGTCATGGTAATCCCAGAGACAATATAAGAGTTAAGGTATAGACTTAAAAACAAGTAAAACAAAAAATAAAAATTGCTATATTTGAAACAAGATTATAGTATATTACTCTCTCTTGCATAGAAGTCTAGCACACATAGGTGGGTTCTTCTCTATGAAGTCATCTATAGAACCAAACTTGTGACACAAATCTGTGACCCTCAATCAGTGGGTTCCCTCTCTGTGTCTGAGGCATCTGTGTGAGCTTTTGCTACTTGATGGCCAGTCCAAAAGCTGAAGTTAGTGAAGAGCAATGCATTTCTTAAAAATGCATGGTCCATAAAGTTCAGGAATTTTTGTTTTCACTTATTCTATTATCTAGTAGTTGTAGAATAAGGTTTATTTTGCAAGGGAGGCTTGAGGAATGTATTCTCTCTCATTAGATACCTTTTACTTAACTAAAAATTAGTAGATTGTATTACTAAAAGGAAATAAGGGGGAATAAATATGAGGGAAAACAAATGGCTTCTGTAAGACTGTCACCTAAATCACACAGAAAATACTGTAAATCACCCTGAGAAACTCATCTTGGCAAAATAAAAAATATGGCCATTTATTTTTCTCATATCTCCAACACCTCTGTCTATATACTAGAGAGTACTAGAAAAGAAATAGAACAATGCAATGCATGGAAGATGTAATGTAGAATTGTTAACCGGGAAACTATGTAATTGTTAACAACCAGTGTCACACAAATAAATTTAGCAATAAAAAAAGAGAGAGAGAGAATAACAGCAATAAAGTTCCTCACCTAAAAAAGTTATTGGTTCATTACAGTTATGAACAAATGACACTGGATCAAAATTTCAAGAACTCCTTGACCTGACATTGAAAGAATTTCCTTGGTTAGACTCTGGCTTTGTTCTGTGGGAGGAAGTTTCCCTCTTATTCATCGTCCTTTTTTGGCTCCAAATTTGATCATCTGATACTTTTCTTATTTCCTAATCTTTCATCCCATCTTCTGAAGCAGATGTTGGAGAGTTGGGCCACGTTAGGCCACACTGCACAGCTTTTTTAGCTTTGTCTCTGTTGGTACAATTTCAAGAAACCAAGGATTTCTTATTATGTCACACAACTAAAAGCCAGTCAAGGCCAGACCTGTGATTTTTTTCAGTATTCTTAAGAATCAAGATTCCTGGTCTATATAATTACATGGGAGAAAAAGTAATCCCAAATTTTATTTTTATTATAGTTTTTGATCCTGTGATTCTTGTTTTCAATTAATTGACCTGTTTGCTGGGTCCATTTTCCTCTTCTCATCTTAAAAGTGGTTAATTTGTGGCCCTCTGGAAAAGTAAGCAGGGTTGGTAATGCAACACCTATAATCCAATCTTTACCTGTGGCTTCCTCCTGTTTGGGGCTGAAAAGTCCAAATGTGAGCACTCTGAGAAAACTGTGAGTGACAGTCGTTTTCTTGCTGTTTGTGGTATTGAGACAGATTTTCCTCAACTCAGAGAACTCACTTTCCTGGCCTATTCGCCAATTTAGGTTGAAAGCAGGTTGTTTAATATTTCCTGGCTGTGCTTATTTTTCAAGGCTATTTTAATCTTTACATACCTTACTTAGTGTAAGTACTAACTGATGAAATATTAATATATTTAATTTTGAGGTACTACTCCTTTCTGAGATAGTTATACATGTTAAATATACATCAAAATATCACTCTGAAATGTAAAAGAGTTAGGGATTACAAAACAAGTCCGGATACAAGGGTTTTGAATAATGGATTGTAAGCCCACATATCTCCCTACCCTCTTATGCAGCAGGGACACACACACACACACACACACACACACACACACACACACTCACACAGAGAGAGAGAGATAGGCAAAGGAGATTAAGAGGTACAAACTTCCAGTAAGAAAGTAAACAAGGTTATCTTTTGTGGTAGTGTTTTGCTTAAAACAGCAAGACATAGTGATAATCTGTCTCTTTCTAAATAGCTTTAGACTCTCTAGGAATGTGTTCTTCCTACTGTGATACCATAGACAACGGTTTTACCAAATGCCACAGCAGAAGAATAATCACCACCTTCCAGCCTTCCGTGTCTCTACTAATTTCCTCCCATCTGACCCCTATATGAATGCCATATTTTATCAATTTTATTAAGACTGTATCCCACTTATAGGTAGCAATTTCTACATTTGTTAGTCTAGACTAGTGGTTCTTAATCAGGGACAATTATTTCCTTTAGAGGACATTTGCCAAGTAATAGATGCACTCTTATTGTCACAACTGAGACAGAGGGGAGTTATTGTAGGCATCTAGTATTTGTTGCCAAGGACACTACCAAACATCCTATAATACACAGGACAGCCCTTACAACAAAAAGCTATCCAGACCAAATGGCAATATAAATATTTAAGTCATTCTCATGTGGCATTCCAGGGTGGTTATAAGTATATACATTTTCTTGAGCTCATGCAAGGACCTTGGCAATCAAAATGGCTCTTATCTGTACATAGTTTTAATCTCTGGGAGCAGGAAGATCTATTGTTGACATTTGCCAGCCAACTGGATAGAAAAATAAGAATCCAGAGCAAGCAGTCTATCTTTAAGAAAGAGAACTGGGAGCCACGCGTATCAGTTTTGATAACATTTCTTTGGCCTGAATTTAGCCATATGATTATATTAGAAAACAAGGACAATGGATTTTCTGACTTGATAATTATGGGCCCCATTAAAACTGTTACTAAGAAGAATAATAATAAAAGGTGAATTTAAGACAACACCAAAAAAAGAGGAACGTATTAAAAATACATACTACACTGGAAAATCCATGATCATGCTTTTGTATGTGATTACCCTTAAGATAAAGAACAAGTACACTTCATAGGGGAAAAACATTATGTAAGCAGATAAAATGAGTTAAGAAGAAAATAATATGAGATTAAATAAGCTAGCAAAAGGTATAAAATATATTATAAATTCAAGTATTCATAGTATAAAATATTAAATGGGGTTAGAAAGAGTAAGCAAAAAAATTAAAAGTTAAGAGAAAAGAATCAATGACTTAAATTAGAAGAATGGGGGCAGAAAACCCAGAATTCAATGCAGACTTAGAAAGTAAAAGATATTTATATCTCACATATACACATATATGATATATATATATATATATATATATATATATATATAGTTGTAACTAAAATGTTAGAGTTACATATAATTCTATACATTAAAATACTTAATTTTCTAATTGTTAATACAAATTAAACAAACAAAAATAACCTTAAACTTAGATTGTTATCATAAAATGGTGGGATTGCCCTGGGTTTTGGGTACCACTAAAAGTGTGGTGTTTATTTGTGTGTCCAAGGTTCCATTTCAGTATTTAACATACATATTTGGACATTACTATTCAATTATTTTTTGTGCATTTTTGATAAAGCAATCTCTGTATTTAAATAACTTATTTCAAGCAACATTAGTTAATAAAGCTGTGCTATAATAATTTTTTAAGTAGATGTCATATTTCATATTTCATAAGTAAAGCCATATTTCATGGCTTTAGACTTCCATTAATTTTGCTTAAGTAATTTCACATCTTAGTTTTTAAGTCTCCTAGGGATTGTAGCAAAGTTTGTGTTTTCTAAATCAATGTGTATTGATAATAAAACAAAAAAGGTGGAGATAATCTGATAAAAAGTAAGAATGAAATAATTTGGAAAATGACATATTAGGGAACCATATGAGCTTATATATAAAAGAGAGTGTTTAGTTGGCATCATCTGTCCTTGGAGACCCTGCACTTCCTGTCCCTGCATTGTGGCCTGCAAACTCTCCAGGAAGTCAACAGGCAGCTGTGGGCTCATCTCAGGTTCCTCTCCTTCAGGTACTGTTTCATAGATTTTTGTCTAGTTTTTCAGTTGTTTCTGATGAGGTCTATTCTAGTCCCTGCTATTCCATCTTGTTCATAAGTGAAGGTTCAAATCATTTATTTTCAAGCTTTCACACCAATACTCTTTTTGAAGATCCAGCTGAGCTCTGGCTATATTAACTTGTTTTTGTTTGTTTATTTGTTTTTTGGTTTTTAATTTGCTCTCTTCTCTTTAATCATATTGTTAAAAATTATTTTCTTACCCTCCTCTGGATCTGAATGACCTGATTTTTGCTTGTTTGTTTGTTTTTAAATATACTTTTAACAATAGTTTTTTAAGTTCATAACAACATTCAAGTAAGTATTCATTCCACAAACATTTCTTGAGCAACCAATCTGTACTAGCCTCAGTTGGTTGCTAGTCCCTTATGTTACAATAAGGTACCGGTAGTCAATTTTCCCAAGTGTTCACAGACCTATGAGTAAGAGAGAAAATAAGCAAACACTTTTATTTTGTTATGACAAGTACTATGGAACATAGATGAAGTACAGTGTTTGAGCTGCGAAATATTGTGCTGATGATGTGTCACCCTCACTTCTTTATGGGAAAATGAAGGTAATATTGTTTCCAAAAGACATATTAAATAGTATTTTAATAGAATTGCATTTCATTAATTTAGTTCAATTAAAATAGTTAATTTTCAAATATTCATGGGAGTTATCTAATGGGGAAAAATTTCCATCAAGGTACTTGTCACTCTTAACATATTTATTATTTAATGTATTTGATTTACAAAAAGGTGCAAACACACGCTTCAAACACGTGTAAACACTTTACTTCTGCATAGTTTCTGCTCTGAGGCTCAGGTCCAGTTCTGATGAGCAAAGGTGAGCTGAGCTTGCAACCTAGGAGGAAACCTGAAGGCAGGGCCAATTTCAGACGCCTGACTAGTCTTCCTCTCAGATTGGTTTTAATAGCCTACCAACTTGTAATTCTTAATCATTTTGAACATGGGGCCCAGCATTTTTATTTGTGTTAGACCCCTCCAAAAAATTTAGATAACCAGTCCTGCTGAAAGCTGCTCCCCAGAGTCCAGAGTTAAGGAGACTAAGAAAGTGAGTCTTCAGGGAAAGCTGGGATGGCTCAGCAGGTTAAGCGCTGGCTTGGAAGCCCCGGGGACCAAGGATCGAATCTCGGCCCCGGCCCATGCAGACCCACATGCTGAACTGGGGTGTGCCCTCAGTTCAGTTCTTGCTGGGACCTATGCGGGATGCTCCCGGCCCAGTTTCTGCCCTGTGCAGCCCCACACCCACCTGTGGAGTAAAACTATATGGAAACTAATGCTGTCAACTACGGAGACTGCTCTGGGCCCTCCCCCTTCTCTCTGTCTCTGTCTCTATTTCTCTCTGTCAAAAATCAATAAAATCTTTTAAAAAAAAAGAAAGTGAGTCTTCAATTTCTTTTATTGGATGCCTCCAGGTTTCTCTATCTCTTCAGAATCATATAGAACCCTTCCTGAAGATTTACTGAAGAATTAATACTCACAAAATGCT
>PVKE010020992.1:0-12055 GCA_004027555.1 Craseonycteris thonglongyai
AAAAAAAAAAAAAAAAAAAAAAAAAAAAAAAAAAAAAAAAAAAAAGAAAAAAGAAAGAAAGAATGAAAGAAAGAAAATAATCCAGGTAATAGGCTAAATTAACCTTCTGGTCTTAACTGCAGGCAAAACTCAGACAAATATGTGTTTATTATTCAGTGTTTCTTATGTTCTTTAATAAATTTAAAAATAAAATTGTATATATTTAAGGTATGCAATATGATTATTTGATATAACTATTGTAGTTAAGGTAATAAACAAATAATCTTTTTGCATAGCTTTCATTTTTCTTTTTTTTTTTGTGATGAGAGTACCTAAAATTTAATTCTTGCCATATTTCCAGTATTTAATACAGTATTAACCATAGTCATCATGTCTGTACATTAAATATCTAAAATTATTCACCCTACATAACTGCAACTTTATATCCTTTGACCAACATCTCCCTATTTCCCTCATTCATTATTATGTCATTTTTAATCAAACATGTTTGTTTTTTTAAATTGTAGTGGTTACTCTCTCTTTGAATAGCTAGCTGCTCTTTTATTTCATAGCACTTATCACTGTTTGTGCTATACATATGTGTTTGTTTAATGTGTAGTTCCTCAATATTCTCAGCTGGTAGCATACATAGAATTATACATAGAGGGTCCTAAATAGTTACTTGTTGCATAAATGCAACAAATGCTTAGCATCTGCTATTTCATTCAACAAATATTAATAAATGCAATGTGCATGGCTCTTTCCAAATAATGCATTTTCATGAAGAGTAGTCAGTTACATGCTTTGATAAACATAACTATGAATTAAGGTCTTAATGTTAATTATACCAGTTTGGACTATATACTTTGTATAGTCCATATCTCCTAGACCCTTGTCTCTAAGAGATACAAGAAATTCTGTTGTTAAGTAAGCAATTTCTATATATTTTTGGGTTCATCATAAACTACACAAAGTACTTATAAAACACTGAAAAATGCACTTCAAACTGTTTAGATCTACATAGCACTGTCTATCACAGTGCCTCCCTTAGTGTGCTTGTTCTCCCAGACCTCAAAAAGAGTCAGATGATGTCATGGTTTTGATCTGATTACCATATTATTGAGCATTATCTGATTCAATATGTTCACAGAAATTGCTCTGGAAGAAGAAACATAAATTGAGTTTTTCAGAGTTGACTTAGAATATCTCATATACATGGTCTGCAACTGGAAAGACAAGGGAGAATTAACCACTTGGAGGATCTTAAAAAGACTAAAACATTTCTGAGGACCCAGGTCAGATGACAGAGTAGGTAAACACTGTGACTGCCTCCTCTCACAACCACATCAAATTTACAACTAACTACAGAAAAAATATTACTGAGAATTACCTGAAGTCTAGCCAATAGAAGTTCTATAACTAAGGATAGAGAAGAAGCCACTTTGATACTGGTCAGAGGGGCAAAGACATGGAACAGTCTGGTCCCACACTGTATGTGGCAATTAAAAATTGGGAGAAATAGCTTAGTTGCAGTGGTCCTAGGAGTCCCAGCCCCACACAAGGCTCTAGTCCAGGGTCCTAGTGCTAGAGAGAGAAGTCCCCATAACTCCTGGCTATGAAAATGAGCAGAGATTATGGCTGAGGGATATGAAGGGCAGTTGGAGTCCCAGGTGCTCCTCTTAAAGGGCCCGCACCTGGACTAACTTGCTGACAGACTTGCTCTGATCTCCAGCATTAGGGCAGCAGCTTGAGGGGTACCAGGAATATATGGGGAGAAATTGAATTGTCTGGCTTCAGGATGAGGGCTGAAGGGCAGCTTTCTACCAGACAGAAATGCTAGCAGAGGCCATTGTTTGTTTATTTGTTTGTTTGTCTGTTTGTTTTTTATTTTATTTATTTTGTTACATCCTCCTCTGCCTTCCCAGTATGCAGATCCAGGCGATAGCCATGTCTGAGTCTCCATCAACCCAGTTGCTACCGTTCACTCCACCCTGGTGATTCCCTGAGATCCAGCCCCACCCAACTTCCAAGCCTACACCAAGGTACTTCCAGTGATGTCTCCATACAAATGGCCTGTTTGGGCTCATGCTGCAGACTTTCCTAAAATCCCTCAAAGGTTCACAAACCCCAAAGCAGCATCTGGCCTTTGCATCCCCCATACCTCATCTAAGAAGCCTCCAGCTGGCACAAGCCAGCACTAGCAGCAGCTGGCCTCAGTTCACAGCTTAGTTTTTCCCAGGCAACTCCAACCCCAGTGCAGGTGGAAGACATCTGCAGGTTTCTTTGTGGATCATGCCAGGTAGCCTGAGGCAGAGCAAAGGCTTAGCTGAACTTGGCCTGTGGTGGAGCCCTTCCCAGAAGGAACCAAGAACCAGCGTACCTAGTAACCAGCTTCAGACCTTGCCAGAGCACCACCAAACGACCACCTCCATACATAACATACACAAAGGGAAGACTGGGTGGAACCTCCTGGCACAGGGTAAGAAAACAAACAAAAAACCCCCACATATGCTGCCTACATGAGACTCACTTGAAAGACATACACAGACTAAAAGCAAAGGGATGGAAAGAAATACTTCATGAAAATGGAAATAGACAAAAAATCTGGGGTAGTGATACTTATACCAGTCAAAATAGACTTTATAGAATTTGTTTAAAGATTTATTTTATTGTTTGAGAGCAGGTGAAAGAGAGAGAGAGAGAGAGAGAGAGAGAGAGAGAGAGAGAGAGAGAGAGAGAGAACTGGGGAAGGTCCAGAGCAGTCTCCTTAGTTGTACATCATTAGTTGTAACACAGTTTCACTCCACACAGGTGGATGTGGGGCCACACAGGGCAGAACTGAACTGGGGGTCTCCTGTACAGGAAGCAAGAACCTTCACCATCCCAGTGGTTACTGGTTGCTCTTCAACTCAGCATATGTGTTTGAACGGGCTGAAGCTGTGATTTGATCCCCAGATTTCATGACTGCAAGATAAGTACTCAGCCACTGAACTACCCTGGCATCTCCAGACAAAATAGACTTTAAAACAAAGGGCTTAACAAGAGATATAGAAAGACTAGTAGTCCCACTTCTGGGTATTTATCTGGAGAAATTCAAAACACTACTTTGAAGGGACATGTGCTTCAATATGTTCATTGCAACATTATTTACAATACTCAATATATGGAGGCAACCTTGGCATTTTTCAACAAAATAAATGGATAAAGAAGTGGTATTTATATACAATGGAATATTACTCAACCATAAAAAATGAAATCTTGCCATATGCAACAACATAGATGGACCTAGAAGGTATTGTGCTGAGTGGAGTAAGACAGAGAAAGACAAATGACTTATGATTTCACTTACATGTAGAATCCAAAGAACAAAATAAACAAAGACAGAAATAAAATCATAGCTACAAAGAACATTTTGATGGTTGCTAGATGAGAAAGGGTTTCTGGGAATGGGCAAGGAAGGTAGGGGAATTAAGAGGTACAAATTGGTAGTTACCCGGTAGTCGTGTGAGTGTAGAGTATAGCTTAAGGAATATGGTCCATCGTATTACCATAACGTTGTGTGGTGTCAAATGGGTACTAGATTTATTGGGGTGATCACTTTATAAGTTATATGCATATCTTGTCACTGTGCTGTACACTGAAACTAATATAATATAGCATGTCAACAGTGACTGAAAAATAAGAAAATATAAATACAAAAAACAAAGCAAACAAAGAAAACAACTAACACTTCTTTACTGTTTGTCCTCCAAGTTTTTTGTATATTTTCTAGGCCTAACAAACAATGTTAGAATCTACAGAAATGACTTTTATCCAGTTATAATGGTTGGTGAGGAAGAGAATGCTCTGGTGGTTTAGAGGAATGGAGAAAACCAAATCAAGATAAGGAAACATACTAAACAAGTTATTCGCTAAATTGGTTTACATTTGGCTCACTAATAGATTTTCTTTTAGGCATGTCCAAAAGATGCAAAATTTAAAATGTAACTAATACCATCTTACTAGGGATAAATAAAGAATGCATCTTATGCCAAGCACTGGGTAGAATTTCCCTAGGGAGATTACAGAAGCATGAGCAGTTCAGTTCTGCCAAGTGCAAGTAACTGAATGAATGAATGAATGAATGAATGAGTGCATATATGAATAAAAGGTGTGATTCACCTTCCTGATACTGTTTTATTTGAAATCAAGCATGTAGGAAGCATTTAAAAAAACACAGCTACACTTTATAGATGATATTTTTAAGGCACGGAAATACTCTTAAAAAAAAGAGAGAAAGAAAAAATATATTTTTATAACAGTCAATGTGCTGCTGTAGCAAGGATTAAAGTCATTTCCCTAAGACTGTGAGAGTAAACACACAGTTTTCATTAAACGTGTCTTTCCCATAACTGGTCCATAAGCATTTCCCATGACTCTACAGTTGAGTATCTTGGCTGGAAGAGAATCTGGCCATTAGAAAGAGGGCTGTGGATATGCTAAGTCCCAGTTGTGCCGAGAGACTTGGCACATTTCTATGCTACTTCCTAATACCAACCCCAGCATAAAATGTCATCAGAAGCCTGCATAAACATTGGACTTAGATTCACATAAATTATTTCTGTCCTAAGGTGATTTATGCCAGAATTTAGTAAAAACAGCACTTTGAATAAATAGAATTGGCATATAAATGTAAGAATATTAATCCAACAAAATGATCATAGAAAAATATAATCAAAAGTACACACTTGTAAATCTTGCAATGATGTGAGAAGTTTATCTTGTGCCTCTGAGTTTTTAATTGAATGTTTCCATAGAGTTCCTTTAAGCTGACACTGCCAAAGTGCTTTGAATGTTCAGGTTCGTTGTGGAATTGTGGTCTTTGAGTTTCATTAAAATGCTTAGGACTGATTTTAATAATCATATGTGTGATTATCACTTGTTTAGTATTGGATCTACAAATTCATTTTAAGAGTAAACACCGGGACAATGAAATATAATGCTGGATATGATTGCTTCTATCAGCAAAAACAGTCTTTTTATTAAAAATCTAACAAAAATGCCATGAACAAAAGATAGAGTTTCTATTTATAAGCATTTTCTACTCTACAATATTATTGTATGTGTACACCACAAGGCTATATCTAGCAGAATTTTCATTTTGCCTGGGGTATGTACATGAATAGAAAGATACAAAGTCCTTTTTTATATGTGCACACATCTTATTATGTACAGCTTCCCCCAAAGTCCTATTTGGACTCTTGCTCTAATATAACAGTATTCACATCGTCAGTAGTGAGTATAAGTGAATGAAGATGTCCTGAAAAATAATAATTTAGTTATTGGCGATAATAATGTTATAACATTTCCAGTGATCCATTTCGGCTTTAACTACTTATTAAATAATATTTATTCGTCAAATATATACTTATAAAATTAAATGAGATTGCAACATGCAATAAAAACACATTTCTTTTTTAATTCCAATTGACTGCATTTCTCACATATACCTCTATTAGTGTTCATTCTGTTTTTACTGTTGTCTATTTTGTCTCTGAACTCTCAGCTCTTCTCTGATGTGGTGATATGCTTTGCCCCAAAGCCAATCGCCTTATCCACTTTCCCTACCCACTCTTACCCTTCTTGTTATTCTCTATCCCCTACTGATGTGGGAATAATAGGATCCCAAAGCTGTCCTTAAAGTATAATTAAAGTATGAATTTCCAGGAGTTGGAAATTGCTGGCCATTTTTATTATATTTCTATAATAAAGCCAGGTAACACTGAGAGAATTAAAATAGCTTTTCCCTAGCAGATAACTTGATAAAGATTCCCCTCTCCCCTCCATGGTTCTATTGTTTTAAGGGATTGGGAGCTGAAAATGGGAATAGATTCACCAATTCTTTTTCTGAAAACACTGTTATTTTTTACATGATATATATACCCCTAGATCCTGAGAATATATTGTAAACTTATAACAGATGGTGATGAAGCTTCATATTTTTATACATTTTATTTATTTATTTATTTATTTATTTATTTATTTATTTATTTTATTTTTTTTTTTGAGATTCTGCATTTACTGTGTGTATCTTCCAGGAAAAATGACCTTGAATGAATGAAGTCATAGTCTCAAAGAAAATCATCCCACAGATAGACTCGCACAGAAATGATGAGGCAATTAAGTTTTGTTTTGTTACCCTCAGTAAGATGAAATAATTTCAGATGAAAAACAGAATGTTGAAATATAAGGATCAAAGATCATCTTAACACTGGAGGTACATCTGTTAATTGTTCTAGGAAAACCATTTAGCCATATTGTGATTGAACAGAAACTTGTGGAAGATGGAATATTACTGTTTGCAAGTAGAAATGCTATTTGCTTCAGTTGGATAATGTTGGGGGTTTACCAAAAATTGTTCTGGCACATCTACCAGCATGAATGTTAGGAGGGTTCTAACACTGTGAGTGCTGATATTTTATGAATGTTTTATAACTGGCTTGAAAACAAGAAGTTAGCAATTGAATCAACAACATATCAGACAGACAAAATAAAAAAAAAAAAGAACATTAATGGAAATTACTGATGTCCTTATTGTGAAAACAAACTGAAATTAATAAGGAACTTGATCCTCTTAACCGATTAACAAAAGTCAAGTTTTAATTGCCTGGCTTCCTTGTCAAATCAAGTGGCACTGTGAACTTTTCAGCATTTGTTATGTAGAGGGTACAGTATTGGGGAGAATTTGCTGCATATTCAGTTACCCACCTCTTTTTTCAACAGCTTCAATGCATTGCTTTACGAACCATGGAACTGTGGAATTTTCACGTTCACACACTGTGTGCAGATGAGAGCCAAAAATTTGATCTGCAAAAGAAACAAAGATGAGTTCCATTAAAATCCAAGCTTGCGTCGTTCTTTAATTTGATTCTGTTTCCATATCCACTGCATGATGAAATCTTGCATCTTGCATAGGAATCAATTTTGTGCTTTAATTCCAAAGTGTCTATTGCAGACATACAAAGACCATAACTCCCTCATTTATGGAACAGGACTCTGGTCTCAGAGAAAGAAAACTAATACTCTGCCCTTAGTTAGGGAGGGGTGATTGAATAAATTTTAGTTTCTCTGGGCTTAACTTTGTTGTCCATAAAACAATGACAAGGAACCAAGAAAACCTCTAACAAAATAATTAATCTTAATGAATTGAGTGTTTTAGATGAAATTTATCAATGATCATCAAATTTATGATTTTCTCAGTATAGATAGAGGAATGATTCATTCTGTGGTTCAATGATATTTGACAAGATAAGTGCTAGGAAACTTAACTTTGAAGTGAATTCCTTAACATTTCTCCTGCCTTGAACGCCCTTTCTCTTCTCTAATCTAAGTAACCCCTTTCCCTTAATGCTCACTTCAGATCACACATTTCCACAAACTCTATTTTTACCACCTCAGCTTTTTGTCTTCCGTAACATAGATTCTTCGGGATACCGGTTCCTCAGGATAGTAATAGATGATATGGGAAAAAGGGCCTGTGATCAAAACAGTTTAGTAACATTGGATTAAACAAAGTTAAACAGATTTCTTTCATGTGTATTTATTTTAGAGCTTGTGATGTGCCAATATGCCCTGGGAATCTCCATGAGGGGCTAGAGGATGTAATATTTCCCACATTTATTTGAGTCGATCCTTTTATTTCAAAGGGCATCCCTCTAGACTAATGTTTCCGAGAACACACTTGGTGAAATCCTAGCCTAGTCCTCTCGTTTAGAACATGATTTATGCTACCTTTCATTGTGTATTTACATTTATAATACATGAAATCTATGTACTCTAAGTAGATTCTGAGAGCCTGCATCATCTATGTGTTCTTATAGTCACCGATGCTTTGCATAGATTCTGGCCCACAGGATTCACCCACAGATTTTTCAAAATTATGGTAAAATATAAATAACATAACATTTACATTTTAACCATTTTTCTGTGTATAATTCAGTGGTATTAAGTATATGCACACTGTTGTGCAACTAACCCCACGATGCACTTTTAGAACTTTTGAAAATAGCATAGATGTTTATTACTGATAATGAAACAAATATTTAGTAGTTTCAAGGGCTTCCCATCTTGCTCAGAATAAAATCTAATTCCCTGTCACCACTTTCAAGGCACCACATGAGCTGACCTTCTACCAATTAATTGATTTCATTTGCCTCCTTGCTCCTCTCCCCTTTACATTTGCCCTCAGCCACTCTGTCCACATTGCTGATCCTTGTCCACATCAAATCTATTTCTGCTCTGGACTTTGAATTATTATTTCCTCTGTGTGAAACTCTTTTGCCCCAGGTCTCTGATCAAATGTTACCTTATTATTGAAGCCTTTCCAACCTACCTACCTATAAAAAAATATGGCAACCACTGCTGACAGGAACTCTCCATTCCACTTCCCTGCCTAACCTTTCTTAGAGCACTTATCGTTACCTCACATAGTAGACTGATGTGTTTACTGGTTACTTAATTCCCCTATTTAAAATGCAAAACCCAGGAGAGTAAGGGCTATATCTACTTATTTTATTATTGAATCTCCATTAACTAGATAATGTTGACATATACTAGAAGTTCAATAAACTTTTAGTGAATCATAGGCTGCAAGACACCAAGTGAATCATCAGTGGAGGTTCTCAATTAATTAAAAACATATATTTGTAGCAGAGGTGAGAAGAAAAATATAAAATGCAGCATAACAGATGCTAAATGATACATTTAATAAAGGAATACTCAAAATGGAGTGTGTTGAGATTTCAAGGACATCATGATTTTCATCCATTTATTAGAAAAAGTAATGGCTTGAATTGGGGACAACCCAGCAGGGAAGAAAGCAATTAAGGCTAAAGCACTAATAATAGTGAACTTCAATATGGAAATGTATGTTTCCATCCAAGAGACAAAAAAAAAAAAAAAAAAGATAAGCTCAAAATATATCAACACAGTGTATAAAAGTGGGAAAGTATTTGCTTTGAAGACTTGGTCAAGTATCAAAGATATGTCCAAAAATGGCGAGCCACCACTATAAGAATGACACAAATATTAAGAAAAATAACCCAAAACTTTAAATCTAATAATATAAATTTACCAGGTTTATAGTCAGGAATAATTGCTATAAAGCATAAAACTCTTTTAATTGCTATAAAGCATAAAACTCTTTAATGAAAATCACAATTCAAATCAATTTCCAAAATATTTATTATCTTCTATCTTTATAACTATGAGGTAGGTATATTAGACTGTAAAAAAGAAATCAAGATGTTTATAATCTTAGCAATAATAGAATTATTCAAATAATATACAAGATAGGAAATATAACAGGTATCATAAAACATTCTAAATGCTAAGAAAGCTGTCCTACAGCAAAAATAGGTGATATAATAGGTATTATTTATGACATTTAGTGCAGATGTGGTTTGCCTGTGATGGGGAGTAGAAGTTTGTGATATGAGGGTCATTAAAGAGAAGTAGATTTCTGAATGAAGTGTATACTAAAGTCTGGAGAAAGTTGTGTTTTCTTTTGATAGGTAGACACAAAGAGATAGAGATGAGAGCATTCTAGGGCATTTACTCTTTCATTCATTCAGTTATTTGCTAAAGAAAATCCTGAGTGCCTGCTCTGTGTCATGAGGTAGGAAAGACCTTAGTAATATCATAACCAAGACTCATTCCCTATGCTCTTAAAGTTTCTTGTCTAGTTAGGACAGGTTATAAACAAGCATGTAGAAACATTTTAACCAAGGAAATTTAGACGCAATGGGAGCATGTGGCAGGGCATTGGATCAGACTTAGGTACCCATGGACGACATCCCAGAGAAGAACTGAATCCTCAAAAATAACTAAGGTTTAATTAAATTGGAGTGTTAGGAGAGAAGACAAGAGGGCATCTGTGGAAGGAAGATGGAGACGAGGTAAACAGACACATTAGTGACAGGAAGAATGACAGGAAAAATGTGGTGTGGTCAGAGAAACATATGCTCCTTTTAGATTAATCTTGATGTATTAGCTTTTTAAATTATTTTTTAATTGTTAAATTTATTGCTTTGATATTGCTTTGTAAAAGTATTAAGCTTTAAGAGGAGATAAAGATTGTGTGAAGAAAGGCCTTAAATATTAAGTCAGATATGTTAAATTCTATGATAGTGTGTAAATACCATTGATTTCTTACGCATATGCTATTCCCTGCCCAACTTCTTTCTTGTTTTTAGAGTCTGCTCGTAAGATAGAATCTGAAAATGTTCTCTGTTGACTTCTGTTTCTATTACAGCTTTAACTCATTAGATAGTTCTGGTCAGGGGAAGAGACTTGAGAGACTACAAGAGAAAGTTTTTTCCCTTTGAAAAAAAGAGGGGTATATGAAGACACACTTTCTTTTCTTCTTCCTGCTTTGAACATCACTGTGCAATCATGCGATGTTTGGAGCTACTGCAGTAATCTTGTCACCATTAGGCAATAAGCATGCAAACAAAAGATAACATGATAAAAAATAAAAAGCTACAAAAAACAGAACAAAAACCTGAGGCCTTGAGAACATTGTTGACTTTTCAGCTCAATTGTAAAACACTTTCTCTGGACTTCTTGTTATATGAGATAATATAAGTAATTTTTAACGGCATATGCTATCACCTGCAACCCAAATGTTCATAAGTAAGTGGGGTGGGGGCACAAATCATGTGTCAGACTGGACACAGGAGGTTACTTAAGAGAAAATGTGATTGCCTAAGAAAGACGTTATGAAGACCAGAATTAGGATAGAGGTGTGGTATATTTAATCATTGTTCACAATTCTTCTTGCCTTCTCTTAATTAGATTTACCATATTTTCCAGTGTATAAGACGACCGGGCGTATAAGATGACCCCCTAATTTTACAGTTAAAACATAGGTTTAGGCCTATATTCGCTGTATAAGACTACCCCCCACTTCCGAGGCTGTAGTCTTATACAGCGAATATATGTATTTACCTGCTTTGCCATGTTACTGTATGGTACAACTTGCTAGACTAGGCAACATTTATTACCTCCACTTCACTGATGTTGGACTTGACCACTGACTTGCTTTGGACAATGTAGTGTGAGTAGAAATGACAATGTGTCAGTTCTAGACTGCAGCCTTAAAACAGATTACAGATTTCTACAGGCCTACTAGCTTTGCTGTTATGGCCAAGACAAGAGCTCCCCTGAGTAGCTGCTTCCCCCTAAGTCTGGGCTCCAAGATAAATAAATACATATGGCAAAGAACTAAATCCAACCCTCAATGAGGAGAAAAGTCCAGTCAGACTTAAATCTGTCAGTCAAGCCTTCCATATATTACCTGATCCACAGACATGAGAAATAAATGTGTTTCCTGTATGCCACTGCAATTTTGTGCTTGTTGGTTATGTAGCTTACTGGTAAAGATGATAGGTGTCTGGGTTTTTGGAGATCTAAGCTAGACATGAGAATAAAAACAAAGAGAATGGACAGAATATGGAAAATGAAATGTTTTTTTACTGTAGGCCAATGAGATTTTGTTATGCAGCAATAGCTTCCTGATAAAGATGATAGGTGTATGGTTTTTGGAGATCTAAAGTAGTTGTGAGAATAAAAATAAAGAGAGTTGGGAATGCTGGGATGGCTCAGTGGATTAAGCGCTTGCTTTGCAGCCCTAGGGTCTGGGGATCGAATCCCAGTCCTGGCCTGTGTGAACCCATGTGCTGAACTGGGGTGTGGCCCCAGTCCAGTTCTCACAGGGGCCAGCTTCCCATGTGGGAGGCCCCCAGCTCATGGAGGCATGCCTCCCATGCGGGAGGCCCCAGCTCGGTTCCTGCCCAACTGTGTGGAATGAAACTACATCAAAAACTGATGACATTTAACTATGGAGACTGCCTTGGCCCTTCCCTTTCTCTCTGTCTCTCTCTGTCTCTGTCTCTCTCTCCCTATTAAAAACAATAAAATAAATCTTAAAAAAACAAGAGTGAGAGTTGACAGAAGATGGAAAGTGAAAGTGGGCAGCAAATAAATAGAGAAAAAATAATTCTAACTTGGGTAAGAATGTGGACTTATGCATCAATTA
>PVKE010020992.1:12155-27050 GCA_004027555.1 Craseonycteris thonglongyai
AAATAAACACAATAAAATGTGATTATTGCCATTGCAAGGGTGTATAATAATAGTGGAAATTTATTGTGTTCTTACACTAAGCCAGGCAAGGTTCAAAGTAGTTTATATATTCTAACTTATTTAATCTTTACACCAATCCTCAACCCTTTGGTGGTAGACACTATTATCATCCTAATTTTACAGGAAAGGAAACTTAAATATAAAGACATTGGGTTATTTGTCAATTGCAACAGAACATGGGTCTCTAAGGGGAAAAAATAAAATAAAATAAAAATAAGACCTAAACTAAGACCATTGGGAAAAGAGGTGATTGATGGGATTTTTTTTTATTGGATGCAGGAGGTGAGCCAACCCATCAGGCAAAAAGGGCTTTCAAGCTTCTTGCTTGGTTGAAGAAGACGCAGATACAGAAAACTGATGGTTTTGAAGATTAGTGAGATTGATATTTAGAAGTTAAACATTTTAGTTACAGCTGAATGATGATGGGAGAAAAACGTAAAAAGTTCTCATAGGATTTTGGCAATTCAGTGGCTATTGGTAACCGTAAATATAATGGATTTAATAAAAGAATAAAACTAAAAAGCGGATGTTTGTGGCCAAGATTTGAAGAGAATATGAGGCAAACACAGTGAAAAGACCCATTTTTAAGAAATTTCATGGTAGGAATTAATTTGTTTTTAAAGAAAAAAAATAGAAGGTACTTATAAAGGGTTTCTGAGTTGGGTGAAAGGAGAGAATTTGAATTACAGGGCATTTCTGATTGTCAGAGTGCTCTAAGAGGTGAGGTGCAATACTACCAGCTATTTCTCAGTTGTTATAATACAGGAATGGGGGAGGTACATTACTGCCACTTACTGGGGGGTCCAGGCAAGTGCAGGCAATCTCTCAGGCAAAAACTGTCAGTCCTTAACAGCACCCCGGTGAGAGAAAAAGCCTAGATATATCTAACTCCATTACATAGAAGGGAGATGTTTGCTTTCGCTTGTTACCAGAAAAGCCCCCCAAATTCTCTTCTCGCTTCTATCTTCTCTTTAAACTGGCTGCACTCAACCAAGAAGGCATTACTCTGGAGTCTATGGACTTACTTTAGCCCTCCAGGTGAACCTGATTAAATCAAAGATTGTCATGTGGCCCAAGCAAGGCCAATGTCTCCCTACAAAAAATTTAGCATTGGGATACTGCGGACTTGAGGGAGTTTGCTGCAGGGATCTGAATTGTAAGGCTGCTTGGACCTAGACATTGGGGGCCAGGTACAGCCATCTGGGTGGATGGCCAGGTGCAAATGGGTTAATGGGCACAGGAACTAAATTACAAGAGAACTGAAGGAAAAAGATACACATCAACTTCTCACTCTCTGATAACTTCAGGCACCATATATCTCCTGGCCATGAATTGCATTAGAAGTTACAGTGAATATCTGTTGAATGCAATCAGTGCCCAGAAGGTTTCAAAAGAGGGCTTGCAATCACAATAGATATAGCCAGACTTGAAAAAAAAAAGAGCTCAATGAGATCCACTGTGAACAAATGACACTGGTTAGAAAGGAGATGGTGGACATCTATTGGTTTTGCTGGCCCCATAGCTATTATTCTAGTCTCTGGTAAGAGCACCCTGACTTTCCTTTGGGGATACAGGTTTCTCATTTTGCTGTCATTTGTTTTCAGTAGTGCTGATCTTACCACTTCCAGCTCTGGGGGTGAACATGAATTTCATTACCTTGGTCAATGTAATTGGTTCAGACATGAACACATGATCCAAGTGGATCTGATCAGGTAGATTCTGAGGCTTTGTCTGGTGCTATTGAGAAAGAGGGATCCTTTTTCTTTTGATTTTTTAGGGTGGAGAACAGGACAGTCTTCTTTCTCTTCTTCTTTTTCCCTTTATTGCTTGAGAGGAGAGAGAAAAGGGGGGAGGGAGAGAGAGAGAGAGAGAGAGAGAGAGAGAGAGAGAGAGAGAGAGAGAGAGAAAGGGGGAAGAGCCCAGAGCAGTCTCCATATTTGTACATCATTAGGCATGACATGGTTTCATTCCAGGCAGGTAGATGTATGGCTGCATGGGATGAGAAGTGAACCAGGGGCCTCTCATATGAGAGAGCCTTCACCCTCAAGCCATCCAGGCAGTTACCAGTTGCCTTACAGATCAGCACATGGGGCTGCATGGAGGCTGGGGACAGAAATTGAACTTTGCAATTGGGAGGCAAGCACTCAACCATGGAGCTATTCCAGCATCCCTAAGAGGGATGCTCTTTCTATAAGAAATAGTAAACCACGAGGATGTGAGTCTGAGCTTCCATATTTGATCTTGCCACTTTCTGAGAAGACAACACAGTGGAACACAGAACTGATAGGTAGAGGAGATAAAGACTTAATAGCATTTTGTGCCCCTAGATCTAGACTTGCCTAAAGCTATCTTTATGCCTTGTACTTTTCAATTAAGTACTCCAATAAATTTACTCTTACCTTTGAAGGTTAGACAAGTATGCCAATTACAACTGAGAGAACGCTTACTACAACATGAGCCTTCCACATAAAATCATGAATTATGTAATTTAGAGGAGACGATGTTGGACATGAAATGATTTTGCTAAGTAAAATATACTATTCAAAGAAAGTAAATCATAGAGATTTAGCTAAAATATCTCTGTCAAATTTAAGGGTTGTTGTAGGACTGCCATCAGTCCATAAATCTGATACAGTTGAGAGTTTGATAAACCAAGGAGGACCATTAAAGTATAGGAATGTGTTTGAAGCACATAACTTTTTATCTTAAAACAATGTAAGAAAAGGGGAAGTGAGAGAGAAGATACTGTTTCCTTGGCAAGGGTTATTAAACTAGCTTTTGCCCCCTAAATGTCCAGGACTGTTGTCCTGGCACAACATTGAGGATTACTTCTGCCTTTCCCTTCTTATGGTATTCAAAAAATGGAGAAATCCCAGGACCCTGAGATAGTGACTCCCCACCTATATTCCCATCTGTGGGCTCAGTGGTAATCTTTCTTTCTCTCTTAACAACTTTTTGTATTTAGAAAACACCCTTTTCTAGGGGTGCCAATATTTTCGGAATGTTCTACAAATGTCTGTGACCTTGGCTAGCGTGAACATTATCTCTCCATTCTACTGCTGCAGTGCTTATACCAGGAGTGGCAGACAACACAGTGGTTGGAGAAAATCCATTTTCTGCAATTTTTCATTGAAAGCATCTTTTGGTGAGAAAAACAAATAGACCTTCCACACGACTGCACTTATAAATTGTATTATTTACATAACAAATTAGAGTTTAACTAAGAAATGGTAGTTTTTAATCTTTAAGCTCTCAAACTTTTGACCGATTTAGTTAGGTCATCAGCATAACCAGGTTAAGTCTCCCAGATTACAAATTAGCTTCATTCTTTCTCATCTCCGCTATATAGTTTTTGACAAATTATGGAAAGAACACCCAGTAATGGGATCTTTGTCAGTTAGATTCCAAATGAATCAAAACTATGAGGAAAACTGCTCAATAGAGGCAGTTAAATGTTCCAATAATGCGACGGTGTTACCATCATTTACCCAAGGAGACAGTCTTCACATGCTTTTCAAAATGATGTTATTCTGTTTTCAGGACAGGGGGCCACTGCAGCTACTCTAGTAAATTTTAGAAAGGAAAAACAAAGCATGTAAAAGTACAGGTACATGAAGATTATAAAGGAGAACAGAAAACAGTAACAACAAACTGAACTGCTCAGACACACACACACACACACACACACACACACACACACAATTTTGATCATGAGGTATATTCATTAAGGTGTTTTCCTGAAATAGAAAACAAAACAAAACAAAACACTGTGACTATCTTAAGCAAATAAAAATGTATTTGAATGCTATTGAGGGATAGGGGTGGGAAGGAACTGAAAGAGTTTAATTGGAACACAACATTAATTCATTAATTACTCAAGGAAATGACTGGAGGTTGTGGGGCCAATCTTAGAGATGTTTAAAATCCAAAGTGCTTAAGAGATACATAAAAACAAATAACAACAACAAAAAACAAAACAACAACAACAAAAACACAGAACATACAGCAACTGTCTTATACCTCTGAGAGCTATTATAACTCAGAATGCTATTTTCATTGTCACCCGCATCTCCAGCACTGTCATAATGACTTTTACTCATCCATTGCTTCAGATTTGAAGTTCCAATAGAGGATGCCCAGTTGGTTGAGATTATGTTAAATAAATGGGTTGACATGACAGAAAAGATAGCCCTCGTAGCTCAATAGCAGGTAGCATTCAACTGGACATTTTCTTCCTCCAGGATGCCACACAGAAAGGGGCAGATTATTTCCTGTTAGGTTGCTTTATCAAAGAGGCAGTGGGCAAAGGAGAGCAAAAATACTATTCTCAATATGGGTAAGTAATATCAGTAGTTTAACTAAATTCAACTTCTGTTTTAAACTACAAGTGAGATTTAGTTCTCTTTTAGAGGTTTCCAGAACAAAACTCTCAGACTGCTTATCAAGCAATCCTGCTTCTACTCTTATCTTTTATATTTTCTCTACTTTCATCCTGACACCTTCTCTTCTTATTTAAAATACTCACCATATGAATCTTTTAAAATACTCATTATATAACTTATCTACAAGTTTCCTGAGAATTTTTGGAGAAATGCGTAATTTAAGTAAGTAACATAGTTTACTGAAGACATATGTCTTTGAATTAGGATACAGAGAAATATACCTAATGCTAAAACATTGCTGAATTGACTCTATTTTAAGTGCTTTGGAAGGTACTATATTATCTTACAATGCCTCAGGGCTTTGATTAAACCTATCAGCTACCGCTTTTGGGTACACACCTATCAAAAATTGGGGTGATTCTCTGATGAATCTCTAATGTACACTGAACATAAATGTCTCATTGCTTGTTTATTTGTGTGCTTTTTTTTTCCTCTTAAGAGTCAAGTGCAGGAAAAAGCTTAATTATTTAATCTTTTAAGTAGTTTGGAATGCAAATAAATAGAAGCTCTAAATATATACACGTTTGTGTATAGTTTCCTTCCACATGTTTATTCATAATTTTGTATCTCGTCTAACCTAGCTGATTTTGAAGTTCCTGGGGGATGATATAATGTGTGCTCTGGGACGACTCGCCTGGAGGAGATGTGCTGAGACCCTATGGAGATCTCCCCAGACACGGGAGGCTGTGGTCTGCAGCTGCCAAGAGAAGTTGAACAGTAGTAGGCTTCAGGGGCAGCATCCTTTGACAAGAGCAGTCCAAACATGGGTTTCAGAGACAGGCCAGCTGTCCAGACAGAATGGCAGATTTCTTCCCTTATACTTTCCATTTTTTCTCCTGCTTCCTTTTTCAGGCTTCCAGCCGTCTCCACCATTCAGAATTTAACCCTCAACCCTAAACAATACTTAACTGAAGTCCTATTCAGAACCTTCTAAGCTCCTAAACTGTCATGAAAATAGAATTCAACTCTATTTTGGTCCAATTAATGCAATGGGCATTTTGGTGAGTCAGCCAACCAGGAAGAGATTTGTAGCTTAACCCAAAACAAAACAATGAGCATGAATTTTATTTTTTATTTGCGTACTTTAGGCAGCAACTTCACGCTATTCCTTTCTCTACTTCTACCTACCCATAGCAGCACAGTACACAGACATACACGTACACATACATAGTCTCTCACAAATGTATATGCTCTGAGTCACAATAGTATAGAGAACAGTTTGACCAAGTGAATATTTCATGCATTTTTGCATCCATCCATTCAATTTATCGATCCCTGAGTGCTTTTCAATGCCTGCTGGGGATAAAATAATGAATAGGACACTGTCTTCACACAGTCTTTGTGTAAGTGGCAAAAACAAAGTGTAAACACATTAATGTATAATGTCAGATGGTGACAGGTGTTAGGAGAAAACTAAAGCAAGGCAGGGAAATAGAGAGTTAGTAGAAGGTGTTGTCAGGGAAGAGATCTCTGAGGCAGTGTCACTCATCAGAGACCAAAAGAAATGATGGCATGAACTATGCCAATACATATGGAGAACATTAATCAGAGGAGCAGCCAATGGGTAAGGCTGTGTGGTTACATGGGGTACCTTAGAGGAGCAGCAAGGCCTGTATGACTAGAGTGAGGTGACAAAAAAAAAAAGTATGGTTGAAGATAAAACTGAAAAGGTGGCCAAGGGTACAAAGCAGGTGGACCCCTATAGTCACAGCAAGGACATTATCTATTATTTTAAATATGTGTCATTGGAGATTACTGAACAGAGAGTGACATGTGATTTATGTTTTAAAATGATCCTTCTAGTTTTTTTGTGGGGACTACATGGTGAAGTCTTGGAATTCAAACATAATCCATCCCAGAACCCTGTCTGAGTTCCAAAATGTTCAAGTTCCAAGATGAGTGGGCGTTCAGATAAAGCTATGGCTGTACAGTAGATGTGTCCCATGTGAACAACGTGTTGGCATTCAGATTCCAAAGCAAAATTTGCTTAATTTTTTCATTCAGATTCCAAGTTGTTCAAATTCTGAGGCATTCAAATTCCAAGGTATCACTGTATTTGCAATGTTAAGTAAAGAAGCAGAGGGGTTCAATTTGGGGGCTGGTAAAATATTTCAGGGAGAGATGATGGTGATTAGATACAAGTGGTAACAACAAAAGTGACTAAAAGTAGTTGAATTTAAGATAGTTTTAGAATGGGGTTCACTGATGACAGTAGAAGAGACAGAGTAGAATGGAAAGTAATTCCAAGTGGCAGATGGCAGTGGTATTTTCTTAGAGAACATTTGGGGGCTGGGGAATCAAGGGTTATTCTAGATAAATGTGGGCCATCTACAAAACATCCAAGGAGATGTCAAATAGACATATGAATTTGCAGGTCTGGAGTTTTGAAACTGAAGTTTTAAATTTGGAAAACCTACAGATGGCATTTGAAGCTACAAGCCTTAAATGTTTCATCACTGGAATATTTGAATAGTGCCCAGCAGTCAGAGAAGGGGAATAAGTCCAAGGTCTCATAGGAGAAGCCCAACATTGTGGAACTAGTGAGAGGAGCAGTTTCCACCCAAGGAGCACCCACCAAGTTTCCATAAGAAGGAAGAAGACATTTAAATAAATAGCAATTCCACAACTATGGAAAGATTTCATGTCCTGCTTCCTGTCCTATCCTTTTTCAGGCAACCATTTCCCTGGAAATAGAGTTGAGTAAGATAGCCTCTAGTCTACCAGATACACCTCATAGTCTGTTTAAAAGATATTACAATAATCAAATAATGAAATTATAGTTTGAGGATAAAGAGAAGAGAGGACAAATTCAGAGTGAGGAAGACAGAAACAGCTTCATGGAGCTGATAACTTGGAGCTGGAAGAGTAAACATGAACAGAAGTTTACTAGGTAGAGGAAGTTGGAAAATAATATAAAGATGAAGGAAACAATACAGTAAAATTAGATAAATGTAATTTCTTCCATTTGTATTTTTATTACATTCTATTATTAATGCACCCCTTCTGGTTGCCAAATGAATATATGGATGAATGCATGGATGAATGAATGAATGAGAGAAAGCAACGTATAAAAGAAAGTGATTTCTATCTAAAGATTTTAACATAATTATTCAAGTGTGAGAGAAATGTTTCAGTTTGGTTTGCTTTAGTGCATTTTGGATAATTAACACGGCCAAATTTCGTTTAGCAATGACTGATTATTTAGATTTTGGGTTGACAATATTTTCTGCTTTTCATTTGCTTATCTTCATTTCATTAGAACTATAGAGGAAACAAGCAAAAGAAGAGGCAATAAAATTCAAAAATGTCAAATTTTGCTACCTTATCCCATATTTGTGTACACATTACATTCTTAAAATAAAACAAAACAAAAACAAAACAAACAAAAAACCCTTCCAGAATTCAACTGCTGAATCATGTTACTTACTGTAATTACTTTGAAGTTAAAACTTTTATTGATTAGGTTGTCTACTTACTTGACTTAGTAGAAACTTCACTGGGGGTTAAAACTACTATTAAATCAGTATTTTTATTTCTGTTTGAGTGACAAGCCTAAGGGGAAAACCTGATACATAGAATTTATTCAGATAATTGATTGAATTAATTCTGAATGATTTAAATTGCCTTTTTATCCCAATGATTGATAAAAACTGAAAGGTTCTTTTAAGGTGAAGAGGGTGTGGAAATTTTGATTCACTTCAAATTTAAGTAAAATCTAGGAAAGAACACTGTACTTTTCCTAATAGCATAATAGATTTGTTAGAATCCCAGGTGGTAAGACTTCAATTTATTTGCATGAATGCATAGTTCAATAAGAAAAGATTCAAATTTAGTTGGAGTAAAACTGCTTAATGATTTCAAATATTACTTGTAATATATTAATATAGCAGGTTTGAATATCTATAATGGAGTCTTTTTCTTTTGGGTCTTAAGGGTGTTCTCATAACCACTAATGCTGAGTGCTAGGTACACACTGAAGTACCTAAGAGAAAGCACTTTAAGTTAAAGCACTTCCTCTTCTCAGTCTCGGGTTAAAAGCTATTTCAGGATTCTGTTAAAGGCATTCTTTAGTTCTCAGCTTCAGCATAAAAGTGGCTTTGATGAAAAGTGCTTTGAGGCAGGTAGAGAATTTTATAATAAACCACATTAAGAGCTGGGGAACCATGTGGTTCTGTGGAAGTGTTGGCTAGCTCTGTGGAGGTGTGGGGTGAGCTCTGTGCGGGTCTGCCCATTCCTGTGGGCGGCTATGAACAATGTGGTCCGCTGGTTATCTATGCAAAGAAACTGAAAAACATTTCCAGGAATGTAATTGGAGAGAAGGGGTTATGAGCCCAAATTAGTAGACCATGCTACACACATTTCTGAAAATATTTTGTTTCTTTTGAGCTTCTAGTCTCACATAGTATGTGTGTTTCTTTTTCAGCCTTTACTGTAGAAAGTGACTGTACAATAACATTTCTAAAACACCTTATCCGATCGCAAAGCCACCCACAGACTTGAGTAAGTTTTATCTCATTGTGAGATACACTTTGCATACTGGACATTTTCTGGGTTTATTACATATTCTTCTTTATATTACTTTTCCAGCTAATGGGATCTCCCATTGGTGTGGGATGGGTACATATAAAAATGAAATTTGTATCTCAATTGGGTTCCCCTACTGAACTGGCTGCATCACGTTCACCTCTCAGATGTCTAATTCTAAGCTTTGATATTAGTTGGTGAAAAAAAAAAGTTGTGAGTTAAGAGGAATTTTGAACAGAGGTCAATGGAAATTATGAAAGATTGAAAAATGGTACAGGGATCCCAGTTAAGTGGCAAGGTATAGATACAACTTCTGTGAAAGAAATGGCCTCAGATCAAATGACAAAAAGCTATTTTCTTTGTGAGAGTCAAAGCCTAAGAGCTGTCGCTTTAAGCCCTAAATGAACGTGCAGGTCGCTGGAGAGAATAGCAGTGTTCCCACCTGCTCTGCTGACACAGTGGATCCAGAAATACAGGGGGAGCCAGAGAACCAGAGCACTGTTCAGCTCCTGGAACGTTCTGTAGGCTCAGAAGCTTCTGGAGAGTACCTAGACAACAAGGCAGCCATCTCTTTGAAGATGCTGGCTGCCTGGCCACAGTGAAGTACCTTCCTTGGACAGTTTATAGGCATTGGATATCAAAGAAGAGTATGAGCAAGAAGTACCCATTATGTGAAGACATTCCAGTTGCTCCCAGAAACATAATATCTACGGAGACCTCAGAGACAAGAAAGGCCAAGAAGCTATGATTATACAGGTAAGAGCCATGATTTGTGATATTTGTGTCTTTATCAATGTTACTTTATTCATCATACCCATAGTCTTCTAGAGTGGCCCCTGGAGGTTACATAGGGATTAAGTAAAATTAGATAAAAAGTAATTAATTAGATAATATACGTAGCTTTTTAATATATCTTTTCATTGGTCTTTTAAAAGGCAGCCAAGTTTTTAGGGTTTGAATTGTTTTTTGTTTGTTTGTATGGTTTGTTTGTTGTTTTACAGAATAATTGCTTTAGAGTAGTACTAGGGTATCTAATCTTGAAAGAAGAAATTACGTCTTACACATTTTTATGGGCCAAATGTTCATCCCATCGCTTGTCACATAGTAAGTCCTCCATAAATATTGTCCAAAAAAATAAAAGTAATGGGAATGAATGGAATAATAAAATTGCCCACAAAATGCAGTACAAACTCCTTAGCCTGGCATTATGCAAAACACCTGCCACACACACCTCTAATTAAATTCTATACCTTTTATCTAACCCACTGTTCCTCATGCCTTCTCACAACTCTGTACTTTGAAAATCTTGCCCATTTCTCCACATGCCCAAATGGCTAAGTCAAGACTCAAGTTAAAGATTATAATGGAAACAATTTCTACCACAGTTCTCCCTAGTTGTAATTTCCCTGATTCTGTGAGCTGAATACCCCTTAAAGCATTCGACACTTGATAAATTATGCCATATTTGTTGTACATTTAGTACGCTTACTAATCTCTTGGGGGATTCTGCTTTATATAGCTTAGCATTCTCTATAAATATAGTTATTTAAAAAATATATATGAGTTGACATTATGAATGACAAAGCAGAGGATACAGTATAGTTCTTCAACTTTGATATTGGTTAATGTATGTAATGCTACAAGCACATTGCTAGGCACATAGAATGCTCAAAAATGTTAGCTTTATTAATGCAACGTCACAATAGTTCAGCATAATTTATCTGTTAGGCAACTTTCAGACTACCTACTTGGCAATTAAGAGAAGGTGCACTTGTAGAACGCCATGCCATAGTAAGAGTGTAATTAGGAGCAGAGTATAATAATTGATAGTTAATATTTACTATGCTAATTGATCTTTATATAGTATCAATAGTCCTAAGAGGTATTATCTGGAAAGTGTTAAGATAGAAAATTTCATTACCATGCTCAAATTCAAAGCAAGTAAGGAGAGCCAAGACTAGATTTCAAATCTACTTCAACGTTTGGTGATCTTTATGGATTAATGACTGCAATACATTGTTATCCTGAGTAAAAGAGAATACATATAGCTCTTTCAAGTAGCATAGGTAGAGTTTGTCACTATGGCCTTTGCACTTCACACCTGATGTACTGAGATCCAATGAGGAAAATAGTCTTTCATATAATTAATAATTTCAAGTGTTCTTTATATACTTAAACATTATGTAAAAGTAAGTCAATTTCATGTTCAATTGTCTCTTTTTCCTAAGAATGACCTGCATTTATTGTTAGATATTTTTGGAGTCCAGGATTACAGGCTGGTGATGATGGGGACAACAGGCTGTCCCGCAGAGGCTACCTAGACCATGCCTAGTGCCCAGATGGTGTGCTAAATTGATGAGTCCAGGCTCCTTCAGGCAGACCTCAGATGTGTGCCTATGATCCAGCTTAATATATGAAACTGAAGCTCAACACACAAATCTACACAGCTTTTCAGACTCTTGACTTGGAAAATTGCATCTGGGAGACAGAATCTTTCTCTGGGCTTTTGGTAGCATTCATACTATAATAACTATAGGAACAGATGGCTTTGGGTTATCACAGGGAATACTTTCCACTAAAACTTAACCCCAAATTACTTATTACCAAACTCCAGGATTCCTTGCATACGATGTCCTACCTCTCTAAAGTTTTTCTAAGGGCTATTTATTCTTTACATTCTGGTCCTGGACCAATGGTATATGTAGTCCTAGTTTTTCTCATTATCCACCTACTGACCACTGGTTCTGTCTGAGGCCAAAGCTTCCTCTCCAGGGCTTCTTCTTTCCATTCTGTTCTCCATGCTATGTAGCATACATAGTATGAGACAGAAATATCCACTATTGTAGTGCCCTGACATGTGGCACTGTTCAGCCAGTCACATTTCGAATACTTACATTCCAGTACTGCACAGCCACCCTTGGACTACTTTCTCCTTATTACTGTGGCATCTTGATTTGAGCATAACCTCACACACAGACGTGATTCTCTCCTCATGTGTGACTAACAGAGTATTTTTGACCAATATTATTTTTCTTCAAGATCATTCATACTATAAATATGTGATCTTTGTGATTAAAGACACATGAATGCAAGTATGTACATGAATAAAGGAAACTTATGCTAGAGAATTTGAGATATCTGACATCATTGGGAATTCTGTTTTTGATGAAGAGAGGGCCTAACCTTGCTTTTTCTTTTTTTTTTCCTCCATAAGATGTTTGACTTCTTCAACTGGTAATTATGTAAACAGATTTATAACCAAAATGGGTTCTCACTTCCTCCTTTGACATGTTAATTGTTTCTAAAAAACATTAAGTGAAGTCCTGTCAAATTCCTTACATAATGTTGAATGTTCTCCTATGCTAATTATTTTTTTAAGATGGAAAAATTGTAACATGCTCAAGGACCCAGTGCAATTGAAATGTGGAGTCAAAATATATGTAAACACAGTATTTAGTTGTTCAGAGAATAAAATGTATGAGGTGGTACAAATGACGAGGGGGTTCAGAGGAGTAAACATTTTTCTGAAATTTAGATTATTGGGAATTTGAAGATATAAAGATGTCCTCTAGGTTTATCCAGACCATCTGCTTTCTTATTTCCCAGCCTCTCATTGCATGATAGATTCTTTCATTGTGAGGTTAACTGAGGCCAGTCCTCTTCTGCCTCCATCTTTTCTTTTCCTCCTATCAGTTTGAGATCCAAGTTCAAAGGGACAAGTTAGGAGTGATATATTCAAATTAATGACCCTCACATGTGTTTAACTTGGATGACATCTCCTCTAAAATTTCCCCCCTGTCTAATATGGGTAGATAAAAAATCATTAAAATGTTGGAGCTCAACAGTTGTTGAAAGAGAATAAAAATTTTTCTCTTGTGCTTTTACATTTCTAAGGGAATTAGATCTTATGAAAATGTCAATCCTTGCAATAGCCTCTTAGAGGGCTATTTGCACAAATTATCCATCACAACACAAAACATAATTCAACAACTACATACATCTTTGAAAGGCTTCTGTTATTTCAGTTAAATAGATTATAATTTGGTGCAAAAGTTGAGCAATAAATATATAACAAATTTTCTTATAAATAGTGGCCAAATATATGATTTATTTTGTGTTTGAGTTAGAGTGTCCTTAATAATTTGGCTATCTTACATGTCTGAGCATATGTATTAGTATCCATGATTATTATTGTCAAATATACCTAAATGTCTTATTCCACAAATTATTGTTAATATTTGATATTTGCTATGTGTTTAGGATATGCTATTTGGGCACAATGTTTAAATTTTTCTTATAAAAATTAGTATGTTAAATGGGTACATAATATTTGGCTTCAATGAATCCCAACTTAATTTTATTATTATAGGTTGATGTTCTCTATCAGTGAGGGACAAAAAAGCTTCTAATATTTTTAACGGAATATCAAAGGTAAAAAACTAGAGACAATCAGAAATAGAACGGAGTTAGGTCACAGTATTGGATAGTAAGAGCATTGAACTCTTGGAAAAATATAAATTGAAAAAGGTATGTATAAATAGGTATTTCTTTCTTATAAACCTCTTTGAATTTCTCTGAATTTTTTATTGGGCTATTCCCCTAAGCTATTTTTCAGCTGTGAAAGCATATTTTCATAAAACATTTTTAATATAAGTGTTGCTGATGTGAGGAGAGGGAAAAAGTTTTTGAATTTTTCTTTTGTGGTGTGTGTGTGTGTGTGTGTGTGTGTGTGTGTGTGCATGTGTGTGTGTTTCCTGCATGAGAAGAAAGTGTTCAGATCATTTTTTCATATAATGAAAACAAATAACTATTCCCAGGAGAATAAGAAAGCAAAGAAGAGGCTTTGTTTGACTTATCTATGATAAGGCACTTTGGAGTTCCATTTTTTGTGAGTTGAAGAAAGAGATGTACAAAACACTCTAACCCTTATATTATGACAGTTTATGCTTCCTATGCAGCTTACTTAACTCAAATGCCTGGGAAATAGACACAATTACCACCTTATGGAATGCTACTTAACTTTAAATGTTCCCTACAGAATAGAAATCCACTTCATCAAAATTTATCTCTGTTTCTCAGGAATTATTTCATCTTTAGGCTCCTGAATATTCCTACAAAATTTAAAAATTTAACCCAAGATTGCTTAGAAATAACTATTATATAAAAAGAAAGAAAAATTCCCACACTAAGGGAGTTTGTTCACAAGAATTCGTATGAAAGAGTTGTGTCCTATGCCATGTATACTTTAATCATTCACTCTTTCAGCTGTTATCAATTTAAAACCAATGAAACCCCCACACTGAGTCCATTTGAGCAGTCAATTTTAATATCTCGAGGCATCTGTAGTTATTCTGAATTGGCTGCAAAAGCAGAACTAACAAGTTAAGCTCTAACCATAAGTCGACATCAGGCTGGTAAACCATACATCAAACACAGACAGTTAGTCAATATTCCAGTATGAAAAACCAACTAGCATTTTTAAGAAGAGCAATATATTCATAATATGTTTGGCAGTCTGGTTTGCATTGCTTCCTTGATGGCTGTGCGTTTAACTTTCTAGTCAACAGGGTGCTTCTCACGCTGGCAAAACAACATGTTTGAGGAAAAGCTGGTCAGTCTTCTGATTTGTGAGCAATATTTTTAAATGAGAATAAAAGGGATGGAGGAATGTGCCTTTTGTGAATAAAACTCTAGAAACTATCCTAATAGTTTCTTTTTATAAGAGAACTCTTTCAACCATATGTTCTGGATCTTTGAGCACAGTCCCTACTTCAAATACTATGTCACCGTCAGGCCATGTGTCTCAATTTTGTGTTTGGAAAATATGGTTGCTTGAAATACCTCTTTTTCTCACAGGAATGACTTCTTG
>PVKE010020993.1:0-26959 GCA_004027555.1 Craseonycteris thonglongyai
GTTGAGCGCTCGCTTTGAGGCCACGAGGACCGAGGATCGAATCCCGGCTCCGGCCCAGGCAGGACCCACATGCTGAACTGGGGAGTTCCCACAGTTCGGTTCTCTAGCTGTCTCTGTCTCTGTCTCTCTATCTGTCAAAAGTAAAATAAAAATAAATATGCACTGAAGATAAAATAATTACTCTCTATAAATATAAAAAGATATAAAAAAAAAATTACTTCAAGAATATATGCTCCTATTTTTGTCCAAAGATGTTTGTAACATTAAAAAATACATCAAATAGCTATGTTTACTTTTGCTCCATTAAGATCTAAACTGGTTATATTCAGTCTATTGCCTAATAGGAATGTAGACCAAAATCATTTCTATTATACCATGTAGTTATTACTTTTCAAGATATTAAAATAATTTTATATCAAATAATATGTATTACCTTGGATTATTAAAATACAATTGTTTAATGTAATGAAAAGAGAAGGAATGCACACCAATATGTTTCTATGTATATCTATATCTATAACATTTTAACATAGATTCCTAGAAACAGTTTAGCTTCAGTTTATCTAGGAAGAATTTGGAAAGGCAGCTTCTAAGGAGTTCAGAATTAAAACAAATGTCAAGTTTTGATTTTCCCAGTCAAGATGGTAGAGTAGGTAAATGCTGCAATCACCCTCTCTCAGGACCACATCAATTACAACTAAACAACCATCACTGAAAATTGCCTGAAGTCTAGCTGAACCAAAGCCCAACAACTACGACACACAGAAGAAGCCAACTTGAGACTGGTACAAGGGACAGAAACTAGAACAGACTAGTCCCCAAACCACATGTGTCCATTAAATATTGGGAGAAATAGGTCATCTGTGGAGGTCCATCCCTTTCCCCCAGAGGAGTGAGGATTCGAGCCCCACACCAGGCTCCCCAGCACAGGGTTTCAGTGCCAGGGAGAGAAGTCCCCATTACTTCTTACTGTGACAAGCAGCATAGATTGTGGCTGGGTGAGATGGAAGGCAGCTGGAGATTCAGAAGTTCCTCTGAAAGGGTCCACAAACATTCTTACTTTCTAATGGACTCACTGGCTGTGAGATCCAGAGCTGGGGCAGTAGCTGGAAAGGTTCCAAGGACATATAGGGAGGAACAAAATTGTCTAGCTTCAGGGCAAAGGCTGGAGGGGGAGCTATGGTTTCTGTGCTGAGCCCTCCCCTTCCCGCATGCTCAGCAGGCAGAAGCCATATCGGAGTCTCCACAAAACTGGCAAACAACTTTCATCTGCCCCACTTTAGTGATGTCCTGAGACCCCCCTCCCCCCACCCAAATTTTGGGCACACCCAAGCCACTTTCCATCGCTTTTCCATACAAACATAGCTTACGCTATGACTTCCATAAAATCTCTCAAAGGGTCACAAAACCCAAACAAGCAGCATCTGGATTTGGCGTGTCCTATACCTCTGGCTGAGCAACCCCAAGCCCAGTACTAGGGACAGCTGGCCTCCATTTGTAGATTGGCCTCTTGAGGTACTTCCAAGTTCAGTGAAGGTGGTGGCCATCTGAGGATTGCTTTGTGGCTCACACCAGGTGTCCCCAGGCAGAACAAAGGCTGCAGATAAACTTGGCTTGCAGTGAGTTTCCTCCTGGGAGGGCCCAGGGCTGGCATGCCTGGTATCCAGCTTTGGACCAAGCTGGAGCATCACCTGGACACCTCCTAACAAAGGGCTGACGGGGCTGGCACCAGGGCCCTGCTGAAGAGAACCTCGATTTGTAAGGGCAGCCCTTGCACCACAACGCCCCCACAGACTGAAAGTAAAGGAATGGGAAAAGGCTAGTTCATGAACATGGGAACAAACAAGCCAACAAGAAGTGGGGGCAGCAATACTTATACCTGAGACAATCGACTTTAAAACAAAGGCTAGAACAAGGGACAAAAAGGACCCAGTTATTCCACTTCTGGGTACAGTATTTTTCCAAAGAAACCCCAAATGCTACTTATAGGGAACTTGTGCCTCCATGTGTTCATTGCAGCATATTTTATAATGATCAAGATGTGGAGACAGCCTGGGTGTCTGTCAATGGATAAATAGATAAAGAGGAGGTGGTGCACATATACAATAGAATATCGCTCAGCAATGGAAGGGACTGGGTTCTTATCACGTGTGGGGGCATGGATGGACTGGGAGGCTATTGTGCTGAGTGAAGTATGTCGGACAGAGAAAGACAGATGCAGTATGATTTCGATTATATGTGGAATCTAAAGAAGAAAATAAACAAACAAACCAGAAATAAATGTATAGATATGGAAAACATTTTGATGGTTACCAGATGGGAAGGGTATTGGAGTTGGGTTAAAAAGGGGAAGGGATTATGAAATAACAAATTGGTTGTTACAAAGTAGTCATGGAGATGTAGAGTATACCATAAGGAATGTAGTGAGTAATACTGTAACAACTACGTATGATGTCAGATGGGTACGAGATTCAGGGTGATCAATGGGAGAAGAGTTGGGGGACAGGGTAAAAAAAGGTGAAGGGATTAAGAAGTACAAATTGATAGTTATAGAATAGTCACCTGGATATCAAGTATAGTATAGGGAATATACTCAATAATATGGTAATTACTGCATAATATCAGGGGGGTACTAGACTTGTCAGGGGCATCATATCTTAAATTATATAAAGATATGTACAGCCACTAGGCTGTACAACTGAAACTAATATAAAATAATATTGAATGTCAAAAATAAATATGTAAAGCGTAAAACAGAAGAAAAATAAAAAAGTCAACTTTTGCTTTCATAGAGAATCTTTCTAGTTGAAACTGTAAGTATGTGCCTGCTCACTATGCCAATATTTACAAAGACACTGATTGGCTCTCATGCTTCAGAAATTGATTTGTCCACAGCTTAGCCTTTTGACATCTCATGATTCACTGCAAAGACCCCAAATGACTGGTAGAAATAGAAAGTATATATTGAAAAGGGCCTGTGCCTGAATCAGATTCAGACTTTGTGATTCATCGAACACCTTTGTGTTCTGAGCACCAATCATTAACGTCATTAAGCTGCTTGTTTCTTAATTGCATTCTTGTGTAGGGAACTCAAGGCAAATAGGAACCAGCTCTGAGGAGCTCACAATCAAAGTTGATTGCGTCTAACCTTACTGTTACACCTCTATTAACCTACAAGCTGTGTGGGCAGGACTTACAAAAAGCACTTCATGAGAAAGAAAGTCTCCTTCCGATTTTGCTACGCTTGCATTTATCCTGAATTTTCTGGAAATTACGAGGTAGAATTGCTAATAACCCCTGTCACAGACAATCATTATCTCAAATTGTGAATACTGGTTGTCATTTTCAGAGTCAACAGATTTTGACCTTAGGGTGGCAACTTTTCCTTCATTGTATGAACCTAATCAACATTATATCCTTCAGTTTTCTATAAAATGCACTTTCCAATTAGAAAGTAAGCTTTTAAAAAAAGAAAGGTCTAGGGTTAAAATCTCATTTAAGCTGCATTAGGCTAAATGTGGCTTTGGGCTATTTGTATTAGCTGAATCTATTTATGATTTCTCTAAAGGAGAGGAAAGGACACTTTGGGGACTACAAAGAAATTGATTTAATGGTATGCACGACTTCACATTCAATTTCTATAAAAATGGCTCTTCATAAAAGGTTGTGAAGATTTTTGACAATATCTCCCTTCTCATCTCTGTCCCAATCTTCAAAGAAACACTATTTGCGAATATGCAGCTAAATTGGCAAAGACACAGCTGTAGAACACTTCTGCAGTATAAATGGGATGCAGCAATTATTACCTCCCAAAATTAAATTGAACTTGAAATCCGCTAAACCTAGTCACTATTCACTTGGAAATGTGCTATGAAGTCTTGAGCCCAGTCAGCTTTTCTGCAGAATTATATCTTTTCTTAAAACTTTTCCTCTAAGCTCATTTTCTTTAGATGCCTTTCCCAATCAGACTCCATTAGATGTTGATAACACCTTTAATGGTATCTGACTGAGTTTGATTTTCACATATCTATTCATTCATTTATTCAGCAAGTATACTGAGTATCTACCATGTAAGGGCATGGTGCTGAGCGCTGGTGAAACAGTAAAGGGAGAGTCATAGACCCTTACTTTTATGCATTTACAGACTAGCAAAAACACGTGGAATTCCATTTCAACATAACATAATTGTAACTTTTTAAACATACTTTTTATATATTTGCAGATAGTTTCTAGTAAGGATGTTTCAGTGATTTGGTTATAGTTCATTATATGAACTAAAAAGTCTGTGTTCTCCTTGCAAGAGTCAGGTTTTATTTTAAAAAATCATTATGTTTTCAAATTTAATATTTATGGCAGGTATATAATGCTTTTATTTTAAATTGCCCTTTCTGGGAAGTGATTCTAAAAATTGGACAATTTGATATTTTTAATTTGGGGCATTAGACATTTGAAGAAGACTATTTTCTGTAGACTGAATGTATGGTATGAGGGAGGGAGCCTGGGGGGATGGAAATGACTGGAAAAGCCATAGGAGAGAAAAGGTAAAAACTGGGCAGTCTTTTATCTCAGTGTAACAAGCACAAATACAAGGAAAAAGTGTCTAAGTTTATGAACAATTTTATGTTGGAATTAGGCGAGATTTGGCAAATGGAATCTCATTTTCTAAGAAGATGTTTTTGGTAAATTTATTTTAATTGTTTTCCTAGAAATGACTATTTGAAAGGACTAATTATTTTGACAAGTCCGAGTTTCTGTCTGGACCAGTGGGAGTGTCGATGCAAGTTTCTTTGCATCTCGAAAAGAGGTAAATTGGAAAATTATCTCAAAGTAGAATGAATGATGAAAATATGTTTTAAAAAATAGCAATTTGAATATATAAGGTATAAAATAAGTATAGTGCAATGAAGTTCCAGTAGTACCAAAAACCTCACCAATATATTAAAATTAATATAAGGCAAGTTCAATGCTATTTAGCAATCCCAGGATCTTTTTATCTGTTTGTATATTCTATGTAAATAATGGTAAACCACTTCTTAATTATGGATAGCTTTATAATATTTAAGAATAGATATACTAATAGGAAAAGATTTCTGATTGTGTTTTGTAAGGATATAGACTTGATAAGCTATTATTTATTAATATCTTTTACTTGGTTTCAAAGCAATGCAGATTAAGGCAAAGTACTAATGTCAAATGTATAAATCATTGTTATGTAATTACCTTAAATTTTATTAAAATAAAGTAACCAGAAAAAATTGCAGTGCAAAATAGGAATGACCTATTGATATTGATACATGACCAAATATTACGTTTAGTCCTAAGGTTTTCAACTTATTTTATATAAAGGATTATTTCCAAAAATATATATAGCTAATCATGTAGTTATGGTATGTATAAATACATTTTATTATCTTTAAATAGAAATAGATTATTTGAGGACCAGACTGTGGGTCAAAGGTTTACAGCTAAATTTTGGTGGGAACTTAAATTTATATACAGTGATCCCTCGTTTTTCGCGGTTAATGGGGACCAGAACCTTCCGCCAAACCTGAAAAACCGCGAAGTAGGATTTGCCCCTAGGGATTTTCTCATGGGTCGATGTGGCACCGGAAACCCATCCCGCGCCTTTATGAGAGCCCGTGGGATGGACTCTGAGTCAGCTCATCTCTGTGTTTGACATGTAGGGATCCTTCTCTCTCGCGCATCCACATGAAACAACGCTCCTTTCCGCCATGTGGCTGCCGACATGGTTGTATTTTTTCATTTTCATTTTTTGATGAATATTTTGGAAAAACCCGCGAAGCACTGAAGCCGCAAAACATGAAGCGCGAAGTGGCGAGGGAACACTGTAGTGTCCTTTTTTCATATAATCTTTACAATTAAAAATGCCCAATCTTTTCAATTCCCCTTCAACATTATCATCAGATATATCTTTCAAAAATACCCATTTGATAATGTCATACTACTGCTTTCTAGACTCATATTTATTTACAGGCTTTCTATTTTGTCCTTTTCTGACATCCTTCAATTTCATACCAATTACATTTTACCATATTGTTTCCTAAACTGTGTCTTATTTCTTGACTCCTGATGCAAACCTAATTTTTCTCTTAAGTTTGAACTTAAGCACAGACATTTCTTATGTCTGCATGGAAAATTTGATTTCTCCCTTAATATTTTTTTATATAATGACTATTTTGTCAAATATGTTTTACACACTATTTATGGAGTGCCTAAAATGCACATACAGAATTGACCAAAAATCAAAACCCTCTACTCTCCTGGATTTTCTTCATATATGTTGGATAATTAAACATTTACCATAATAATTCACAAACTCCCTTTGGAAGGGTCAACATTTATCATTCTTTCTTTCTTTTTTATTTTTGTTAAATTTATTGGGGTGACATTGGTTGGTAAAAATTACATATGTTCTTGGTGTACAATTCTACATAACATTGTCTATGTGTTGTATTATGTGCTCACCAGCCAGAGTCAGTTTTCTTTCCATCACCATATATTTGATGCCCCCTCCCTACTCCTCACTCCTCTATTCCCCCACCCACCTACTCCCTTATCCTCAGGTAACCACTAAACTATGGACTGTGTCCATGAGTTTTTGTTTCTTTGTTACTTTCAGTTTTATATTCCACCTATAAGTGAAGTCATATGTTTCTTGATTTTTTCAGTCTGACTTATTTCATTTAATATGATGGTTTCAAGGTCCATCCATGTTGTCACAAATTACTGTATTTCATCTTTCTTACTGCTGAGTACTATTCCATTGTGTAAATGTACCACAACTTCTTTACCCAGTTATCTAACGAAGGGCACTTTGGTTGTTTCCACCACTTGGCCACTGTGAACAGTGCTGCAATGAACATTGGGGTTCATATATATTTACAAATTGAGGTTTTCAAGTTTTGGGGGTATATACCCAGAAGAGGGATTGCTGAGTCATATGGCAATTCTGTTCCTAATATTTTGAGGAATGTCCATACTGCCTTCCATATTGATTATATTAATTTACATTCTTACCAGCTCTTGGTACTGGACTCAAGAATGCTAAATGTGAAATAAAAGGAACGAACATTTATCATTCTTGAGTCCAGTACCAAGAGTGTAGCTGAGAATATAGCACATGCTAAAATGTTGGCTATTTTATTATTTTTAAAGATTGAATGGAATGTAACATCTACTGATGAGTCACTTGGAAAACTGTTTTCCTTTTATATTTCAAACAGATAAAGGAAGGGCAAATATATGATTGGGAAGTAAAGATATATTAAATCTTTATAGTAGTATTTCTTATTTCTACAGTTTTTCCTCAAAAACTTCCTAAATCATGTATTTGCGAGATATAGTACTAGCTTCTCCCTTTGGCATTAATAAACATATAGACACATAAAAAATAAATAAATATATTTGAACTCTAGAAAACATATTTATGCTTTTTTCTTCTGCTTTATTAAGGGTAAAGACTATATATTCAAATATCAGTCAACAACAAATAACAACAACATAGTGTGATATATACAGTTCAGGGATTACACTGTTCAAGGATGGTATGTGTGAATGAAAGAATGGGGCCCCTTATGGTACTTTGTTGTCAACATTGTCAGAGAAGCACCAACAAATGTGTTTTGTATAGCTCCATTTCTAAAAACATGTACCTGTCCTAGATAAATACAAAATAAAGGACATATTCCAAGTTTTTAAAATTAATTTAACTCCAGGAACAATTTTTAGCTGATTCCTAATGCATCTATATGGGCTCATTGCTTGTCAGTAGCATCTCCATTCACTATTTTTTAGAACTGCAATCTATATTTCTGCAATCTATAAATTAGGAATTCCCTGAAGGGTAACAAATGTGTTATTAATTAGCAGGCTTAATTTACTGCTTTTTTAAAAGGGATTGTATAAACCTGATATAAAACCCTATCAAGAATTTACTTATGAAGGAAAATAAGTAGATTAAGTAATTATAAGAAAACATTTCTTAAATATTTATTGTTATTGCTTTCGACAGAGAGAGATACAGAGACAGAGAGAACGGGGAGGGCCCAGAGCAGTCTCCATAGTTGCACACCATTGTTTTTTCCACATAGTTTCATTCCGCAGGTGGGTGGGGGCTGCACAGGGCAGGAACTGGGCCGGGGTCTCACCCCAGTGAGAACTGAACTGGGGGCACTCCCCAGTTCAGCATATGGGTCCGCACGGGCCGGGGCTTGGATTCGCTCCTCGGTCCCCAGTGCTACAAAGTGAGCACTCAACCCACTGAGCCATCCCAGCTTCCCCTAGAAAACATTTCTTATTAGACGAACAAAGTGGTCAGTGGTGGAATGTATATTCTTTTTGAAAGAACTATTTTTATCACTGTTTTTGAAAGAGAGAGACCAGACAGACAGACAGACAGACAAGACAGAGAGACAGAGAAAGGGGAGGGCCCAGAGCAGTCTTTGTAGTTATACATCATTAGCTTTTAACATAGTTTCCTCCACACAGGTGGATATAGGGCTGCACAGGGCAGGAACCATGCCAGGGGCCTCCTACATGGGAGGCAAGGCCCTACAAGCCAGGGATCTCCCACGTGGTAAGCATGCCCAAGGTAGGAGCCAAACCTGGGGCCTACGGCATGGGAAACTTGACCAGGCAAGAACCAAACTGGAGGCACACCCCAGTTCAGCATATGGATCCACATAGCTGCAAGACGAGCACTCAACCTGTTGAGCCATCCCGGCATCCCCAGAATGTATACTCTCAATAAGCCTTTTAAACCAAATGTTTAAAAAGGTTTTAGATTTAAAAGATACAACTCTAGTTTAATAATTGCTATTCAAGATCCCATTTTACTCCCCTTTCCGTGGGAGTTCTGAGCTGTAGGAAACAATTATCATTGTTGTTGTGGTAGTGGTGGTGGTGGTGGTTGTGGTTGGTGTCATTATTGTGCCTGTAGCCACATTAGAGCAGGGTATAAAACATATCCTTTTTATTTCTTCTATTATCCAAAATGGGGAATCACAAGGCCACAACAACAACTATTGATCAACACCTCAAACAGGAATTACAAATACCTTCAAGAATCATAACGAATCTTGGGATTGATAATAGCTTTCATGGACTTCAACCCAGAAATCCCCAAATAATAGCTGGCATTGCACCTCTTGGACTTGAAGAACAGAATGCCAAAGTAGGAGACCTGAAATAAATGGACACATAAAAATTTCTAATATACTTAGGAGGTAACTTATTTTGCTAATGGTTATAGATTTCTATTTTTAAGATTTATGCACAAAGTACTATACCATTGTAGGTTGTTAGAACATTGGTATAGTTTCAACTAATTTTTTTCTTTGCTCAAAGAAAATCTTAGGTGTTCGTGTAATAGATAAACAGTTTTCTAGTGGAAAACGGTGGTGTTGGCACATAGACAGGACTTGGGGCCAAAAGCTCAAATATTCAGCAGCCTTTCCTAGATGATGACTCTAGATTCTCTAACGGAACTTTAAAAAGATTCTTTCATGACCCTTAAACATATCAACAAGTAAAATCCTTAAAACCACGGATATTTTTCCCCATTAAATACATTCGACAGTTGAAGGAACAAAGGCCCAGTGAGAATAAGTGACCTTTCTTGTGTCAATATTTATTAACCATTATGCATATAGTTTTAGACACTCTTTTCTGTCTTATTAACTAAATTATAATCAGAAATTATCTTTATAGTTCATTAATTACAAAACGAGCACAGTTCTCTTTGTGGTAAGTATTCATTGATAGCTATTTTTATTTTATAAGTTTTACATTTTCATGTGCTGAACTTCATACCAAAGCTTATAGCCTCTCCTAAATTGATGTGCAATTAACTTTGAGGCTAAAAATATAGATTTTAAACTAATAAGCTGATTATTTTCCTCTGTTTTGAAATCAGCTGCCTAATATACTTCTACATGTACATAAAGTCTACACATCCCATTTACAATTCATATACTGCACAGTTTTATGCACTGGATTATAGCACTAAACAAACACTATCAAAAAATTTTTACACCCCAAGTGTATGCTTTCTAACAAAAGGAGTTAGACGCACACCAAACATCAAAGAGAAAGTATGTCAGATATTAATAAGTATCAAAAAAGGGAATATAGTTGCGGTCATGTGCAGTTACAATTCTAAAGTGGTTGGGAGGACCTCACTAGATGGTAATATTTGAGCAAATTCCTGAAAGAGATGAGAGTGCCAGCCATGCAGGTACAGTCAGCCCTCATATCTAGAGGTTCCACGACCATGGATTCAACCAACCACAGATATAGAAAATAAGAAAAAAAAAATTACGTTGCTGACATGTACTGTGTAGTTAGGCTTATGATGGTTGCACACATACTGAAAATGTACAGACTTTGTTCTTATCATTATTCCCTAAACAATACATGAAAACATCTGTTTACATAGTATATATAGTGTATTAGGTATTATAAGTAATCTACAGATGACTGAAAGTAGACGGGAGGGTGTTCATCAGTTATCTGCAAATTTTAAGCCATTTTATATAAGGGATCTGAGCAACCAAAGATTTTGGCATTCCTAGGGTGTCCTAAAACCAATCCACCAAAGATACAAAGGGACAACTGTATATAAGGGAAGAAATTCCTAGACAGAAAGAAGAGTGAAGGGGAAGCCAGGATGGCTCAGTGGGTTGAGCGTTCATCTTGCAGCCCTGGGGTCTGAGGATCAAGTCCTAGCCCTGGCCAGTGTGGACCCATATGCTGAATGGGGGTGTGCCCCCAGTTCAGTCTCACCACGGATGGAGGCCCCAGGTTTGGCTCCCACCCTGGGTGTACTTCCCATTCAGGAACCCCGTAGCCCAGTTCCTGCCCTGTGCAGACCCGCGCTCACCTGTGGAATGAAACTATATCAAAAACTGATGACGTACAACTATGGAGACTGCTCTGGGCTCTCCCACATCTCGCTGTCTCTCTCTGCCTCTTTGTGCCTCTGTCTCTCTCTCTGTGTCAAAAACAGCAAAAATAAAATCTTTAAGAATGAAGAGTGAAGCTGTAGATAGGGAGACCATCTGAAATGGCAGGGGCACCATGAGGAGAATGGCTGGAGCAGAGGAAACATGCAAACTCACTGAGGTGAAAGAGGAAAAAGGGAAATAGAGAATGAAGAAGGCATGAGGGAGGAATGATTCTATTTATATAAGGCCCCTTAGATTGCCATTAGAATTGTGACTTTATTCTCACAGAAGGTTTAGAGATGAGGAGTGATTTGACTTCACTTTTAGTTCACTCTGTGCTATGAGAAACATTGAAGGTAGACAGTACAAAGGCGGAAGCAGAGATTAGATAGGATGCTCTTACAAACATCCAGACCAGAGCTCATGAGGTGGTAGCAGTAGAGGGAGTAAGACGAGGTTAAGTTCCAGCTATATTTTGATTGTATGACTCACAGGATTCACTGATATATAGAACAAGTGTGTGTGTGTGTGTGTGTCTGAGAGAGAGAGAGAGAGAGAGAGAGAGAGAGAGAGAGAGAGAGAGAGAGAGAGAAATCAAGGACAACTCTTATCTGGCCTGAGAAACTTTAAGGATGCTGTTGTCATAGACTGAGTTGAAGAACACTACATAAGTATAATATATGCTAAAGCTCAGACAGAGGTTAAGCCCACAGCAGAGAGGACAAATAAGAAAATTATTGAATCATAGTTTTATTTATAGTTCTATGGTATAGGGCAGTCACCACTCAATTTAAGATCATGTATCTTTATTATATGACTAAAGATATTGACTGAGCCTCATGTGCAGCAGTGTGATATAAGACATGACATTTTGAATGTGCAAATTCAAATATATGATCATTCACATAAAGTTGGTATTAGCCTTAACAATGACTGAAGGATTTTTATATAACCAAAGAAATAATGTCTTCCTAATATTGTGAAAATGTAAATGGTTGTCTAATTAATGAATTCCCTAATTGTCCTTCCCTGCTGAGAATGTTTGCTGCTTTCTATCTTGGCTTAGGCAACTCTATAAAATTTTGTTTATTATAGTGTAGTATGTCCAATACAACCAAATGGACATCTGTTCACACTGGGTTTAACAACATTATAATCAAAAGCTCTTTGTAGATATCTGTTTTCTCAAAACAAAGATTACAGACTGTTAAATGGGCTTAAGCAGATAGGTTAGGAAAGAATCAGCCAAAGGTTTGACATCCTTTTTTGTGTGATGTTGATGTATAGCTTAACACAGTATCTCTGTGGGTCTCTCAAACAGGCTTTGGCAAAAACCTATACTCCTTAGAACGTCTAAACTCTAAAGACACATTATACAAAATTCTAATGATAATGAATACAATTAAATGTATTTATTCATTAGAATGATGGAACTTAGACACAGTTATAATAACAAAATAACTATTTTGACATAAACATAGCATTGATCTGTGAAGACATAATGATATAATTTTCTGTCTTTAAAATATTATTCTAAATGAGATTCAGATATTGAAGTTATCAATATCCTGAAAATTTACTAATTTCTGGGAAAAAGGTGCTTGCATGAAAATTCAAATAGATACTTTACACATTAATCACCTAATTATTTATGAAATTAATTACTGTAAAATAATTAGCACTGAACAATTTTATCATCAAATAAAATTTAAAAAAGATTTTATTTGTTGTACAATTGACTATACCGCTTAAATCTCAAGAGCTGGAATTTTTAAAAATAAGCATTGTTTTTGGTAAACATTTGTGGGATGTTTTATTGTTTTCTTTGAAAAGTATTGATTTTTAAGGCCTTCTATCAATTTTTGAATCACTGAGAGTAGGTCACCTGTGGACAGCAAATGATTTTCATTTCCTAAAAGTAGACTTAATGAAGAGAAACTAAAGCAAGAGAAAGCTTAATTTATGATGCCAAGTATAACTAGCATTCAGCATTTAAGAATGTATGCTGTACAGAGCATGAGAAAACAACGACTCCTGAACTGAAACAAATGGTTTGCTTCTATTTTAATCAGACAGAAATTTTGCAAAATGAGCCATGAACAGAACAATGAAAAAAAAATCCATAAATAGAAACATTTCCTCTATGACCACATGAGCTGCATTTCTTATTTGGTAATGATTTTAAGAAATAAAAACATAAGGGGGGCACCTCAAAAAATGGGAATTATCTTCTGGAGTGTGGGCCCCTTGTAATACAGGTCTGCCCCACTAGGTGAGTGTTCTATTACTAGAAACCCATCTGCATCAGTGTACCAGCAAGCAGTTGTTGTGAGAGGCTGCCTTGGGCTTCAGTTCATTTTTATGGAAACTCTTTCACACTTGATATTAGCCAAAAGGCTGAGAAGCAATTGAAGACTCTGTTCACATGTTTGCCATTTCATGATGGGTGATAAACACAAACAATATGGGGCATGACAATGCACCTGCCCACAACGTGCTGACTGTTCATTTTTTGACCCAAAACAACATGACCCCACGCCTCATCCTTCTTTTTCACCTGATGTCATCCCTCATGGATGTTTTTATAACCCCAGATAAAAAAATAAGCCCTAAAAGGGAAATGTTTCGCTGATGTGGAAGAGGTAAAACAAGAAATGGCAAACGCACTAAAAGGCGTCAAAATCGATGAGATCAAAAACCGTTTGAAGCAATGGAAAAAGCATCGTGATATGTCTATTGCATCAAATGGAGAATACCTTGAAGGTGTCTGAAGTTTAAAAATGTAAGAATAAATATGATTGATGGGATAGCTCAACAGGTTGAGCACTTGCCTTGCAACTGCAAGGTCTAGTGAGTCAAATCCTCTTCTGTGAGTGTCTTTAGTTGTGCTGTTGTGGCTGCCTTGATGTCCTGAATAAATTAAAAATATTTATCGTTCATCATCCTTTTGACTAGGGAAGAGCCAGAAGTCTCACAGTGCCAGATCTGACAAATAAGGTGGATGAGGACACGCCATAATGTTTTTATTTGACAGAAATGGCCATGCCAGAAGTGATGTGTGACCAAATTGATACAGGACATCAAGGCAGCCATGACAGTGTAACTGAAAACAGTCATGAAAGAGGACTTCCAAAACTGCTTCAGAAAGTGGCAAGAATGATGGGATAGGTGTGTTTGAAGTGAGGAGAAGCTGTTTTGAGGGGGATTATTAGTAATGCGTTTTTTACTGCAATAATTTTTTATTTAATCACTCACCATATTTTTGATCATGCCTTATACAGAAGAGTGCCTAACACCTAGAAATCCTTACAGAAATGTTTATTACTAGTACTTATATTACTTTCCTGTTACAGCTATAACTGATTATCAAGCAATTAGTGGGTTAAAACAATAGCAGAAGTATTGTTACAGTTCTGGAGGCCAAAAGTGTGAAATGAGCCCAAGATGGCTAAATTCAGGTTTCAGCAGGGCTAGTTTCTCTTGGGAACTCCAGGGAAGAACTTGTTCTTTGTCCCTTCTTTATGCCACATCACTGGTCTCTGCTTCTGGTGTCATACCGCCTTTTCCTCTTCTGAGGTCAAATCTCCCTCTGCCTGACATGTGATCCAACACAGGGCCACTAAGATATTGCAGGATAACCTCTCCATCACCAGATCTTTAATTTTAATCACATCTGCGAAGACTCTTTGGCCATATAAGGTAAACTTTACAGAGTTCAGGGATTAAACCTTGCATATCTTTGGAAGTTCATTTAGCTTACCACAGTATTTTTTAAAACATTATATTGGAAAGCTTTTATGTTCTTCATTTATTATTTTGATCATATCTATGGACATTATATCAGGTAGACATAATACAAATATTTTCTCTCAATTTGTCTTTACCTTTTAACTTTGCTCATAGAATTTTCATAAAACAGGAATTTTAATGAGCATATCAATGATGACTTTTAATGTATCTATTAGAAGAAAATAAAAAAGAACCCTGACATATCCATATTATAGGATTAAACCATTAAAAATAAAGTGGATGTAAATATTAACCAACAAAAGTATCCCATAAATATTGTTAAATGATGAAGAAAGTCACAGATTTTATGTCAAGGATAATTTCATCATACATATGAAACGTTCTGAATAATACACTGCCAATTTCTTAGCAGTTGCCACCAAGGTCAGGATTAAGAGATAAGGTAAATTATTTATTTTATATTAATTTATATTCTGTTTAAATCTTAAACAACAAATATAGTTATATATTATTTATATAATTAAAAAATTGAAACAGAAATACTAAAGTCAAAAGAGAAGTATATTTAAATTGCTATAGAATTTTAGAGGAGGGAAATCATTTCTTAATGTGTGAGAGAATAGAAAGAGGCAACATTTGTGAAAAGAAAAACAGATCTGGCCAGACAACATAGAAGTGTGTTTCAGAAGTTCATTGAACTTAATAGGAATAAAGTTGAATGATGTGTGATGGTTGGTTTTATGTGTTAATTTGACTAGACTAAGGGATGTTCAGTAGCTAGTTAAACATTATTTCTGGGTGTTTTGGGGAGGATGTTGCAGAAAGCATTTGAATCAGCAGGTTGAACAAAGATGTATCCTCACCAATGTGGAGAGGCATCATCCAATCTATTGAAAGCCCACCTAGAACAATAAAGCAGAGGAAAGGCAAATGTTCTCCCTCTGTTCATTAGCTAGGGCATTCATTTTTTGCCCTTTGGGCACAGGAGTTCCTGGTTCTCAGGTGTTGAGACTCAGACTTACCCCAGCAACTCCTTCATTCTCAGGCAGTAGAACTCAAATTGAATTATAGCATCAGGTTTTCTTGTTTTCCATCTTCCAGATGACAGATGGAACTTCTAAACCTCCATGTGAATCAATTCATTCTCATATAAAATCTATTGATTCTTTTCTCTGGAGAATCTTGTCTAATACAGGGGATAATAAGGTTAAGTAAATAAAAGAAAATAATGATGCAATGTTTTATTTGGATAAAGTCTTCTAAAGAAGACTTTAATGTAAGAGATAGTTTAGATTTATGTCTCCCTGGTTCAAAGCTCCAAAGCATAGTAACTAGTGGAAAATCACTGACCATTGAGCATATAGACACATTTACCTACAATCTTTTAAGACAATCCATGCACACACACACACACACACACACACATAAAAAAAAAAGAAAAGGAAAAAGAAAAAGAAAAAAAAAGAAAGAAAGAAAAGAAAGAAAGAGAGAAAGGAAGGAAGGAAGGAAGGAAGAAAGCATGAGAAAGTCCTACTTATGGAGATTTTTAGTTTACATTAGGCATGGGTCTAAACATCATCATTCTCATTCTTTAACTCTCCTAAATGCTCTCATTGTCTTAAGACCAACCATGAAAAAAAAAAATGTTATGGATATGTTCACTGGCTTTCAGAAAACAACAATAGAGGAAACATTAAAGAAAACTTAATTTGTCTTGATAGAAAATAATTCTTAGAGAAATAGGTCATGAGGAAGAGTATTCTCTACAGGAGAAAGAGATAGTTTTACTTTTAATTATTAGAAATTTAAAAAGATTATACCACAGTTAAGTACAGGCTAATAATCAAACTGAGCTCTGTATTGTGTGTGTGTGTGTATCAAATAAAACTTAAATAAACATTTTAGTCAATATAAAAAATTCACTATTGTTACACCGAAAAAAAAAAAAAAGTCTGATATACTAGTGCTGATAAAAGCATTATTCACGATAGTCAAAGATGGAAACAACCGGGACGGCTCAGTGGGTTGAGTGCTCACTTTGCAGCCCCGGGGTCCGAGGAGCAAGTCGTGGCCCGAGGAGCAAGTCGTGGCCCTAGCCGTGCGGACTCATATGCCGAACTGAGGTGTACTTTCCATGTGGGAGGCCCCCAGTTCGGTTCTCACCATGGTGAGCTTCCCATGTGAGAGGCCCCCCAGTTCAGGCCCCAGCTCATGGGGGCGTGCCTCCCATGTGGGAGGTCCCTGGCCAGTTCCTGCCTTGCGAGGCTCCTGCCCACCTGCGTGGAACAAAACCATGTCGAAAGCTGATGACATACAACTATGGAGACTGCTCTGGGCTCTCCTGCTTCTCTCTGTCTCTGTCAAAACAATACAATAAATTGTTTTTTTTAAAAGTGGAAACAACCCAAATATCCATCAATGGATGAATGGGCAAACAAAATGTAGATGTGGAATATTATTCAGCCTTAAAAATAAATGAAGCTCTGCTATATATAAAAGCACAGATGAACCTTCAAAACAATACATTAAGTGAAATAAGTCAGACACTAAAAGACAAATATTGTATGATTCCACTTACATGAGGTTCCTAAAAGACTCAAATTCATAGGAACTGATAGTAGATTGTTGGCTAGTGGGGGTTTGGGGAAAGGAGTAATGAGGACTTACTGTTTAATATTAGGGAATTCAGTTGGGATGATGAAAAGGTTATGGAGATGAACAGTAATGTAAGTATACTTTTTAACACCATGGATTTAAACTCTTAAAAGTGGCTGAAATGGTAAATGTAACATTCTATATATTTTTCCACAATAAAAACAAAACAAAATTAAGACTGAGAAAAGATTCTCCTTGTAAAGGAAGTTATATTCAGTTAATAATGTAATGCCCTAGAAGGAAAAATTGTTTAAAGAAGATCCTAGTATTAGATCTTAACATTTTATTACACTGTGATTCCTTTTGATTATATTATATATTTCATTATTGAAAGCCTTCAATTAATCTCTATTTGGTGCACAAGCCTGAAAAAAAAATTTTACATTCAAAATTCTTTTTCTACTATAATCTGTATGTATAAGATTTGTAAGATTGTTTTCTTCCAAGCAATCAAATAGGTGGATAACTATTGTTGCAGTAGCTTATGCTGAACTCTGAGCCGCTTCAGCTTCACCCTGCTGCAAAAATTGATATCAATATAGAAAACTTAATCTGTGATTACGAAAAACCAAACCTTTCTCCATTAATCAAATTATCTTTTTAAAATACAGTATGCATGCAACTATTTCATGAAATGTATTGACTTAAATAGTGTTTAGGACTACAAATTACATTTCACCTGTGAGCCCAAAGCCATTAACAGCTTACTAGAAATTTGACATTAGGTATTTAATTACTGATATTCTACTGAAATTGGCATTTAATAAAGAGAAACATTTCTTAACCATTAAAGAGCTTTAAGATATGAAATAAAATAGTTTGTGTCATGAAAATGAATCTAGTCTTAAAAGGAAAAAATATTTTTTAAAGATTTATTTTATTGTTTTTGAAAGAGACAGAAACAGACAGAGAGAGACAGAAGGGGGAGGGCCCAGAGACGTCTCCATACTTGCATGTCATCAGTTTTCAACATGATTTTGTTTCACACAGGTGGGTGGGGGCCACCAGGACAGGAACTGTGTTGGGGGACTCCCACATGGGAGGCACACCCCTTCAAGCCAGGGGCCAAATCAGGGGGTGAGAACCAAACTGAGGGCCTCCCGCATGGGAAGCACACCCCAGTTCAGCCTATAGGTCTGCATGGGTCAGGGCTGAGGTTCAATCCTTGGTCTCTTGGTCTACAAAGTGAGCATTTAACCCACTAAGCCATCTCAGCTTCCCCAGAAATATTAGTAGAGTCATGTTCAAAACTCTTAAATGGCCTGTGACACTGAAAGAAAACCCCTTGAGTCTCTGATTATTAAGCAGTATAACATTCTGCTCATAGACTTAGGGATAAAAAAGGAAAGTCAGGTTCCAATAAAACATCATATTATACACAAAGCATAAAGTGTAAGACATACATTCTTTAGGATTCAGTAGTGATCTCAACAATTTCATCTCAATAAACTCTAAGCAATTTCCAAAAAAAAAAAAAAAAAAAAAAGGCAAATAGACCAATTCGAGATCTATGTACTAAGAGGATGTCAATACAGTGATGCCTTTGAATTAGAACTTAATCTGTCCCAGAACCCTGTTCAAGTTCCAACACGAGTGGGCGTTCAGATAAAGCTACGGGCTGTATAGTTGATACATCCCACATAAACAACGTGTTGGCATTCAGATTCCAAAACAGTGTTCAGATTCTGAGGCCAAATTTCCTTGATTTTTTTCGTTCAGATTCCAAATTATTTGAGTTTTGGGGCATTTGGATTCCAAGGTCTCAATGTATAAATTTTGTTTTTCCCTTAAATCTCAAGCTAAAGGACAGTTTAGCTGTAAAGTTGAGGCTGTACTATGTCAACATGGTTCTTTAATTTTAAAAGAGATAAAACTGGTAGAAATCTGATCCAAATATACATTTTAATTGAGTAAACTAATCATAAACAGAAACAGATTCACTTTCATATATAGAAGAGCTGTCCAAAAAGCATGCACTTATTTAATATGAAAAATAAAGGAATTTAAGGTTTCAATTTTTTCCCAGACAGCATATATGAGGTCTAAAAATTAAGATCATGAACTCATCCTATAAAAAGTGCTACATACCTCACTGCTGAATATCACTACAGTCACCTTCAAAGTACTCCCCTTGGGAAGCTATGCACTGAAACCAACATTTAGTTCACCTTTCAAAGCAACGTTGGAACTTTCTGGAATGGCCATCAGAGCTGTCTTTGTATTACCTTTGATGTCCTGAATGTCATGCAAATGTTTTCTTTTCAATATTTCCTTTTTCTTTGGGTAAAGAAAAAAGTCAGTGGAGGCCAGCCAGATCAGGTGAGTAGGAAGGTGTTCCAATACAGTTATTTATTTACTGACTAAAAACTCCCTCACAGACAGTGCCCCATCAGCTGTTGTGTCGTCGTGATACAAGAGCCATGAGATGTTGGTGAAAAGTTCAGGTCGTTTTCATCTTCTTCACACAGCCTTTCCAGCATTCCAAATAGTCAACCTGGTTGACTACCCAGATGGTACAAATTCATTATGAACTATCTCTCTGATATCAAAAAAGGCTAGCAATATCATTTTGACTCTTGATGTGCACTGATGAAACATTTTTGGTTGTGGAGAATTGACCAATTTCCATTGTGCACTTTAACACTTTGTTTCAAGACCATATTGATTGATACACTCATGTTTCATCACCAGTGATAATGTGGCCCCAAAGCATTTGTTCATCATTGAGCTCCTTCAAGACTATTTTTGCACACACTTTTTCGTGTTAAGATGTTCAGTTCAGATTTTCCTGTTTCTCTATCATTGTTTACTTGGTCTGCTATGGTTCTCACAGTAGTCAACCAATGATTCTGATGAGCAATTCGGTAACTTTTTGCAGTGTTTTTATCAGTTCTGTTCCTTACTGACCTCCTTGATGTCTCTTTATCAGTGACACTTTCTCTTCCCTAAGAAAAACATTGAATCCGTTTCCATCCTGCCACTTTCTTCATGGCATTATCCCCCTAATTTTATTTCCACTCTTGCTAAGTTTAACAAGAAATGTAATATTTGTTGGTTGTTCTAATACAAGCTCTGACCTTCTCGTGATGGCATGCAAAAACAGGCAACAACAATAATGAACACTACTTAGCAAGACACCACTGCATGTCAATATAGCTGAGACACTGATATACCAAGGTTATGAACCCTTATGGAGTTATTCATACAGTACTGCCCATGTAAGCACACGGTGGCAAGTTTGTAAACTTTATTGTCAGACCTAGTATATATTTTTTACAGATAAAGAATATACATCTCAGCAGTTTACTTATGCAAGGTTATTCATCTATTTGGCATAGAAGATACCTAAACCTAGTTCATCAAACTTTTCATTTTTCCATGCTGCCTTATTAATATTATAAGGTTATATGTCCTGTTTGCCTTGGGTATGAAAATTCTGTGCTTGAAGATAACATTTGAACAAAAGATCAGGCATTTCTGGGGACAAAAAAACAAACAAACAACTCAATCCAAAGAGCTTATCCAGTGTGCTATCATCTGTGTTTGCCTTCAACACTGATCACCTGGTATGTTGAAGCTGAGTCTGAGTTCTTGCAAAAAGAATCCACAACTTTCTGATTTAACTTGTAAAATATATCCCTTCCAGGTTCTTAACACTTGTAACAACTTTTCTAATTAAGCTAATTCCTAGAAAATATTAAGTAGATTTCTTAACATTTTATAATTGACTGTTTTTTCATCTTGATTGTTACAATTTCTTTCTTTATTTAAAAAAAAATTTTTTTTTATTGTTTTTTTTTTGTTGTTTTTTGAGAGAGAGATAGATACAGATACAGAGAGAAGGGGGAGGGCCCAGAACAGTCTCCATAGTTGCACATCGTTGGTTTTTCCACATAGTTTCATTACACAGGTGGGCGTGGGGCTGCACAGGGCAGGAACTGGGCTGGGGTCTCACCCTGGTGAGAACTGAATTGGGGGCACTGCCCAGTTCAGCATATGGGTCCACATGAGCCGGGGCTGGGATTCAATTCTCGGTCCCTAGGGCTGCAAAGTGAGCACTTAACCCACTGAGCCATCCCAGCTTCCCCTACAATTTCTTGTAACTTATAAGTGTAGGTTGTTTGCCAATATTATACAATAAAATACACTTCTTCATCACTAGGTACTAATATTGGGACTTTACAGTATGATGAATTTTCTCATCACTAATTTTTTCTCATGTTTTACTATGTTCTTTCGGATTTTCAGTGGTGTTTCTATTTAATAATATTGGAATTTTTTCTGCATTGAATGTGACATTAAAAAATAAAGTCACCTTAACACAATTGTTCATCTCAAATAGTTTTAAAAGCTACTCACAATATCTCTCACAGATTTACTGACATCCATGCATTTGATATATAGTTTCTCTAAATGTAACATTTTAACTTTTGAAGCACTTTTTTCTTAATTTCAAGTACTATTCTATTTAGGTGATAGAAATTTTATTTCCTTACTCAATATATTTCTTGAAGTCTTCCAACACAGGTCCTCCAACATAATGCCATTATGGAGACATAATATCAACATAAAAAATAATAATGAATCCATATGTTCTGTCTTTATTTAACAAGTGTCTCTAGGTTTGAAAGCCTTTAAAATTGTTTGGCATTTTCATTTGGAACTCACAAGCACTCTGAAGACAACCAGAGGTTTCAGTCAAACATTTATTCTCCACAATTTTTCCTCAGAGTATAGATTTCCCCCCCTTGTGAAATAGCCTTAAGACATAGTCCCAGAGAATAAGATAAGTAAGAGGAAAGTAAATGAATTGAGAGGAAAGAGAAGTTCTAGACAATCTTATACAAATAGCTCAAAATGCTTGTAGATTAAGCCTTTGCTTTAACCCTATCATGGATTAGTAATCATAGCAAACCAATTTTTTCATATATATTTCCACGAAAGGAAGTGAAATAGGTGGATTCTTTCAGTGAGCACGTATTTCACCCCACACAGGTGGCTTCTAACTATTCTGTGGCAAGGCAGTGCGTGTGTATTTTGTATCTGTGTGTGTGTCTGCCCAGACTTGAAAAAAAACAGTGAATAAGGACAAAGAAAATGTTTATTCCCAGTGATCTGGCTGAGGGAACAATCATTAAAAGAGCGTAGAATTGAAATCATAGGTTAAAACTGTACCTCTACCATTTATTTTCTGATATCTCTGGATTATTCACTTTAATTAAGAGGCTATATCTTCCAACAGAAAATGAAAATCAAAAGTTATATTTACGTCAGAGTTGTTAAATGGGTTAAAGTAAATAAAATGCATAGAAAGGTGCCTTGCTTAAAATATGTTGTCTCATAAAACAATTATGTCAACTTATGAGGTGTGTCATTGTATATATATCCATTAGCTTCTGAGACAGCTTTCTTATGAGATTTCAGAAGCCCAATATGGCCTTCTTTGCCTTATATGAAATGACTTATCTCAAGGAATATTTTAGATTTCCTGCTAAGAAAAGAGGAGAGTGCTACCTTAAGCTTAATTTGAATTGACTTACATGGGCCCTAGTTTATAGGCTTAATTACAAAGATAACTTCCCCTGTTCATTTGCAATGCTAGGCACCTTCTAGATTTCCCTAATCCTGTCTAAGTGACTGATATGAAGTCTATGAGCCTCTGGCAGGTACTTCAGAGGTTCAGGTGCCACCTGGGGATTTATCACAGAGGGTTGCTGACATGCTAATCTGCCTCACATTGAGACAAAGAGGTGTGGCAATGAGGTAAAGTCTCTAAATCTCTCTGGCAGATCTAGCAATATATTGTGGTAGAGATGATCCTCACAAATAAAAAAGACCGAGGACTAGAGGTACGTGTGGGGGAAATGAAGGGTGGTTGCAACAGTCTTACTGGAGACTTCATAGAGGGTGGTGGTGAGGTTATTGGAGATCATTCAGGCCTCTGAGAAAGCAGCCAACCACTCTGAAGTCTAAGACATGTTATAGCAGAAATTATGAAAATTGAGGGGGGGGAGAGGGGGCAGAAAGAGTTGCAATAAAATACATTTTAATAGCAAAATATTGGAAAAAACATTCTCAATATCTTAACAATTAAAACCCTGGTATGCAAAATAATCCCCCAAATACTGTGATTAATGTTTCTATATTCTCATTTCTGAATTAGGCCTTCTAAATAAAACATGCACACACACAGAGCACAGGCAGTCTGAGGCTTCGTGGACAGTTGGCTGTACCTTTTAGAATATTATGAAGCAAAAGGGAACCGCTGAGGGGCTGTTACCAGCTTCTGAGCCCCAACACATAGAAGATCTCCTACATCTGAAGAATGAAAAAATAAGGAAAGTCTTCATGTGAGGTCTCCAGGCTGGGCCTTTCCGGAATGTGTGTCTCAACGGAACTACCCTGGGAGCTATCAGTGCATTTTGGCTGTGTTGTGTGCTTGCTCAGTGACAGGGGGCACGGAGAACTGGGGTTGTGACCACGGGTGCTGAGGAGATCAGGAATTTTTTTTTTTCTTTGATGTGCCATAAGAGCCGAAGACAATGCTTGCAGTTTAATGAATTTGGTGGAACAGTATGTGGAACACAACTTTTCAGCTACTACTTCTCTAATGCTTTCAGTATGCATGTGTTTATGTGGAATCTAGTAAAGAACCTTTTAGTAAAATAAATGTTTTGTCCTATTTATCAAAGATTAATTTTTAAAAAGAATTCAGGGAAGCTGGGATGGCTTAGTGGGTTAGGTGCTCACTTTGCAGCCCCGGGGACCGAGGATCAAACCCAGGCCCCAGCCTGTGTGGACCCATATGTTCAATTGGGGAGTGCCCCCAGTTTGGTTCTCACCAGGGTGAGACCCTGGCCCATTCGTGCCCTGTGCAGCCCCGCACCAATCTGTGGAATGAAACTATGTGGAAAAACCGATGATGTGCAACTATGGAGACTGTTCTGGGCCCTCCCACTTCTCTGTATCTCTCTCTCTGTCAAAAACAATAAAAATAAATCTTTTAAAAAAAGAATTCAAGTCGGTTTATCAGATTATTTTTCTTTTTCTTTCTATCACCATATATTTGATGCCCCCTCCCTACTATTTCCCACTCCTCTTATTAGATTCTTTCAGGGAATTTCTACTAAGCAAGTAGAGGGTAATGCCTTCCATTTAGTTTCATTTTGGTGAACATGTATTATCCCCTCAACCCTGGATTTTAATGAAGCAATTCTTTTTGAAATTAAAATTATTGAAGGCATTTAACCTATCTTTTTTTCATATGTAGGGTAAAGACTTTCTATAAATATTATATATCCACTTTAATAGGTAAACATAACATATGGTCCATGATAAACACTTTTGAGACACCTTTAAAAGAGAAAGTACATGCTATTATTAATAATATACCTGTACACATTAATAATTACACTAAAAAAATTATGAACTGGTGCTCTCCAAGTCAACTGTGATGTATAGTTACCTCTGATTAATTCAGGCATTAAACAAAAGTAATAGTAAATGATTCCAGGTATTCATCGCAAAACTAGTTTTCAGTCACATGCATGTTCTTACATGTATGTTAATGAAGAAACATGATTTAAAAAAACACATTAGAAAAGAAAATTTTCAGTATGCCATGCTAAAACTGCCATAAGAGAAAAAAATAAAATTAAAACTTTTTATTCCTGGAATCATAAATATTAGGGCAAAAAAGTATGTAGTAATGCATTGGTTAATTTCTCCAAGATAATTTCAGAATCACTCAGAAAGAATAAATTTAAAAAGGGCTTTCTGAGATAATGAGTATAAAGGGATGCAATAATTTTGCCACCCTTATTGAAAAAAAATTTCAAAGTCAGAAACTTAATAAGGCTCATTAGGGAGCATCAGCATTGAACCATAAATCTCAGTGTAAAAAGATATGAATATATATTTTCAATTTGTAATGTGAGTTTATAGGTTTCTATGTGACTTTGCACAAGTAACATGAATTCTCTATACCTCAATTTTCTCATTTATTAAATAGATATAATAACAGTACCTTTATTATAAAGTTGTTAGGATTAAATTATACATACAATATATGTAAAACATAAAATGGTGATAACACATAATAAGTATTGACAAGCTATTGCTTTAATTGTTTACTATAAAATAATAAAACTCAGATCATATATTATAATAATTTATCTTTAATTACAATAACTTTCTTTCCACCTCTTTTTGCTTATCTCATGTAAAATGACATTTAGCAGCCATTGACGCTTTAATATATCTTTATGTATATTAATGCTGTAAGGATGATCATTTTGTGTTGTACCTAACTTGTAATCATTCTAACAACAGCTAAGAAAAGACTCCTTGAATAAGAAAATGAGAACCTTCATTCTTTTTCATTATATGATTATTCATTCATTCATGCAACAATTAGTGACAGAGCACTTACACTGCCAGGTGTTGGTGATTCAGCAGAAAACATTTTGCTCAAAATCACTGCCAGAGCTTCTATAGATTATAGTAGGAAAAGTTGGATAAATAAACAAATTTATAATAGGTGTGGTGGGTAAGTACTCTACAGACAAAGGAAACATATCAGATGGGATAAGAAGAGGCAGAGGTAGGAGAAAGATCACTGTGACAAGTTGATGTTTGAGCAGAGGCCTGGAGGTCACTCGAAGGGGAAAGCACATGTTGTTAGAGTAGGAAAACATTCTAAACAGAGAACACAGGTACACAATACATCAAGCCTGAGATGGCTTAGCCCAGGGGTCCCCAACCCCTGGACTACAGACAAGTATTGGCCCATGACCTGTTAGGAACTGGGCCACACAACAGAAGGTGAGTGGAGGGCAAGCAAGCAAGCTTCATCTGTATTTATAGCCGCTCCCCATCACTCGCGTTACTGCCCAAGCTCTGTCTCCTGTCAGATCAGTGGTGGCATTAGATTCTCATAGAAGCTCAAACCCCATTATAAACTGCTCATGCCAGGGATCTAGGTTGTGTGATCCTTATGAAAATCTAATGCCTGATGATTTAAGGTGGAGCTAAGGCAGTGATGCTAGCACTGAAGAGTGACGGTGGATACAGATTAACATTGGCGGAAAAGTTTGACTGTGCAGAGACTATAGTAAATCAGTTGCTTGCAGACTCATATCAAAACCCTATAAATGAGTGACAAGTGGCAAGCTGCATCTAGCACTTGAATCAATCTCAAACCATGTTCTCTCTCTCCCTGCCCCAGTTTGTGGAAAAATTATCTTTCTTGAAACCAGTCCTTGGTGCCAAAAAGGTTGGGGACCACTGGCTAGCAGATTCAGGGATTAGTTGGGAAACTGGATTAGCTTGACCAAGTGACAGAGGGGGAAAGCAAAAGGTGGTAGGAGACTGGGTCAAAAAAGGGAGCCAGGAGGGATCCAAGATGGCGGCATGAGAGGAGAACGCCGATAACTGCCTGGGAAGGGCCTTGTGAACAGAGGGGAATCCACAGGGGAAACCCTGAGAAGAAACCTCAACTAAGAGAACCACACAACGCAGAACAACACACAAAGGTTAGAGAAAAAAGGGGAGAGCGGGAGAGGAAAAGGGAAGCAGCGGTTCGGGGACAG
>PVKE010020994.1:0-26909 GCA_004027555.1 Craseonycteris thonglongyai
TCGATCCCCGGTCCCCGGCGCTGCAAAGTGAGCACTTAACCCACTGAGCCATCCTGGCTTCCCCAACTTTCTTAATCTTTAAACTTACCCATTGACTTTTTAAATGTAATCACTCTGCTATTTAGTTATTATAAATTAATTACTATTAGTAGAACAACTCTGTGATTATTATTAAAATAGTCTTAATAATTTTTATGCTTCTGTTGCCTGCAAAAATATTCAAGTTTTGTTCCTTTAGACTTATTAAGCACAATTCATCAATTTTATGTGTGATTTTAAAATGTATGCCTGCTACTTCTAAAATTTAAAACATTTTTGAACCCTACCTGCTGTGTATTATTTATGCTGGTTATGACTAGCAGCTTGTTTATTTGTGTGATTTTTGCCTGTGAGCTACTGGTGTTTTATGCAACTTAATCTGTGATCATTTTTAGGCAGGCCTTGATTTTAGTTTCTCCGGACAGAATTTGCATTTGTTGGTGTCTCTTGCCTGCGGCCACTAATAACCAAGACCATTTTAAATTTTACGTCCCCCTTTGATATTTAATGTTTTTCAGAGAACACAGGTAGCAGGTTGAAATAAAGACTCAGAGCCATTGTAAGATTTTGAATTTTTAGAAGAGGTTTTAGTTTATGCTGCTAAAGTTGAGGTCGTTACGCTTCCATTCTGTGTCCACCTCAGTGCAATGCATTTCTTGTTGAATCCGACCTTGAGTGTGCCCTTTTGAAAGCTAAGGTTTACAATGGGTTTCTGTAGGCTTTTCACCTTTTCTCTGCTTCCGTGTGCTCAAATGTCAATTCTAAAGCACTTGGTCTCAGGGTACAATGCACAACCCCAGGGTCAAAGCCACCTTCAACTCTATTTATTTATTTTTTTTAGCAGATTCTTGTTCTCCGTTCACTTGTGGATTTCTTTCAGCATGCTTCATCAGGGTTTGCAAACATATCTCTGGGCGTGTATATTGTTCCTTATCATTTTAGTGGTTTGATTAGGAGAACTATCCAAGTATAATAAGTTTATTCCAACCATTCTTCCAATTTATAACTGTTTACTTTGTGTTTGCCTCCCCCATGATTTGTGAGAGAAGAAACCATGTCTGTTTTGTACATCTCAGCACCGAGCAGCATGTATGGCCTCCAGAAAATATTTGGTCATTGCTTGCAGAATGGAGGAGGTACTTGGGTAGAAGAGACGTCACCCGATTCTTTTAGAGTCTCAAAACCACTGCCCCAGCATAAGTGTCTGTACCCATCTCTTTAATTGTCCCTCTCTTCCTTCCTTGAAATCTCATGAATAGATTTTCTTTACTAAATGCAGTAACATGTGTGCTGCAAAAGCACAGCACATGGCACATAATTGAAACTCAGTCACATTTTAGTCACAATCTGCTCAGTTCTAAGGTTTATCCCAGCCATGTCCTAGTTCTACTTCAGAATCAGAGATACATATTGACCTTTCCTAAGGTTTATGCTTTAATTTTGGTTTGATTTTAACACACACACACACACACACACACACATATATATATATATATTTTTTTTTTTGCATTATAAGTCACAGATACTCTACCCACAGATCAAGCAGTAAAATTGTATTAAGCCACTACATTATTTTTACCTGTGGTTATATAATTTCTATTGAAAGATATATGTGACTGAAATCAGTCTCTTCACCAATAAATACTTATTCTGACCTGTCAATATAATTTCTAGATCTTTGGTTCACTTACATCGGAGGCATTCAATAGCATATAAGGGCTATTCAACTAATTTGTTTAGGAAATATTGACTTTTTGATAAAAATTCAATATCTTAAAAGCTAATTTCTAGTTTTGAAAATACTATGTCTGTTGTCTTTTTTGCTATTAAAATATATTAAATTGTTTTGGAAAGTGCAACAATACTTGATATTTGAAAACATTTCTCCCTATTCAGAAATTCTCATTTAAGTAGCAGTGTTGTTGAAATGTTAACCTTTAATTTTGCTTGTTTTCATTTTAAGTTCTTTGTGATTTCCCTTATCTAGACACATTTGCTTAGCTTTGCTGAGCCCATAGACCTTACTCTTTCTGGGATATTTTTTTCCATGGACTATAAGCAGATCTTCATGAAGTATAGCTGTTAATTTGCTTGATTAGATTAATCCACTGAAAAAACAAATGGCATTTAACAGAAAAAGGTTGAGATGCAGTGATTTTGTACTGATCCAATAAATACAATTTTAAATTGTACTTGTTTCTATGATAGTGTTTCCTTGACTTCAAATGCATTCAAAAAAGATAAATATATTAGAGAAAAATGACAAAATGAAGTTAAAGCACTTCTCTTTAAAAGATTATGTCAAAAATTGTAAGACACTAGGCTAGTGTATCTGTTGTGTGAAATTTTAAAGCCATAAGCTTCAGTTTTTGTATAACCTACCGAGAACTCAAGTCTACATAATAAAAGAAATAAGCTTTGTTAGGAATGGTGAATAGAATCTTTAGCAAAATGGATTATCAGTGAGGTTTATAGGAATCTGTGTTTGAGAGATAGGTAATTACTAGATTATCTTTACATCTAAGTGTTGTTTTAGAAGACAAAAATCTATTGTTTACGAATCTAGGATTCTGTGCTGGTGGCAGTCTTCCAATTCAAAAACTATTTCAAGGGGAAGCTGGGATGGCTCAGTGGGTTGAGCGCTCACTTTGCAGCCTTGAAGTCCAAGGATCGAATCCCGGTCCCGGCCCAGGTGGACCCATATGCTGAACTGGGGTGTTGCCCCCAGTTTGGTTCTTGCCGGGGCCTATGCAGGAAGCTCCTGGCCCAGTTCCTGCCCTGTGTAGCCCTGCCTGCATCCACCTGTGTAGTGAAACTATATGAAAAACTAATGCTGTCAACTATGGAGACTGCTCTGGGCCCTCCCCCTTCTCTCTGTCTCTCTCTCTCCGTTAAAAAACAATGAAAATAAATCTTAAAAACTATTTTAACATCAGGAATGTAAATTATTTATCTATTAGCAGTGAGACTCACCACAAAGGTAAAAAAGCGAGTTTCCTTTTAGAGAAGATTGCCAAAAGATAGGCAGGAAATGGGTCCCAAATCATGAAGTGAGGTTACAGGCCGTTCACTACAGTGTGGAAGGGGAACACAGAGGAGGAGAACCCAGACATGAGCTCAGCCACACAAAGTCGCTGTCTCAATGAGGGAATTCTGTCATTTGCAAATTTTAGGATATTCATTATCTTGCATATTACTCCCTGCCACAGTTCAAACTTCATACTCCATTCTTGGTAAGTTAAATACTCCTAGTTTGGTTTCTCCTCCATTCCACTACCTCTCCCCTACATACCCTGCTACACATTATAGCTTCTCGTCTGAAGCATTTAATGTTAGCATTTTTCAAGTGTGAAACTAGGACAACATATTTCTTGCTATTAAAAAGACATAACAGATTCCATTCTTTGGCATGTTATAATTGTATACTGATGTTTTCCAAATGTGCTTCTCCAGGTAGCTCTATTCATTGACTCTCAGACATACGTTTTTTCAGTGGCCTATTTATTATCTTCATCTGGAAATTTCATACACTCAATTGGAAATTTTCAATTTAGACAGTTATAAAAAATAACTCTTGACTCCCTGTCAAAGACTTTTTATTTCCCTAACCTTTCTCTATGTGTTTATTGTTATCAGCCATCTTACAAATACACTTCCATCACTTTAAAGTCCAATATATGAATCTATATTTTTATTTATTTTATTTTTTACTTTTTATGTAACCTATATTTATCTCCAAAATATATCTTGAATTTGCTTTTTTGTTTTTTGACCCACCTGGTCATAGTCTAACTACACATTTTTTTACAGTTGTCCTTTTGCCTCTTCCTCCTCATTACATTTACATTAAAAAAATTTTTTACTGTTAAATTTATTGGAATGACATTGGTTAGTAAAAATTACATAGGTTCCAGGTGTACAACTCTATAATAAATTGTCTATTTATTGCATCATATTTTCACCTCCCAGAGTCAGTTCTCTTTTCATCACCGTATATTTGATGTTCCCTCTCTTCCCTCCCACCCCTCCCCTTCTTTACATTTACCTTTTAAAAGCCTAAGTGATTGTTTAAAATAGTGTAAGTTAGATCACGTCCTCTCCTTATTCATAAACCCGAGTCTTTAAATTTACAACAATATCCAAGCTTCTCCCTATACCCTGAGATTCGTTCAGCCCCACTCACTTTTTCTGACTCAGGTTATTCTCATTTCTTTTTTGTTTACTGAATTGCAACCCCACATTCTTGATTTCAGTTCCTAGAGCACACCAAGCAATCTTCTACCTCAGGATCTTTGCTCTTGCTGTTTCCTACGACTGCCTTTTCTGACACTTTCTTTGCCTAGATCATTTCTATTAATGGTATTTCATTTTAAATGTCATTACTAAGACACTGTCCTTGAGAATCCTTTTGAAATTTTTTTATTATTATCTATCATAGAATTACATTAAATATTACTAACATATGTATATACATATATACATATACATGTATATACATATATATATATATATATACATATATATATATATATACATATATATGTGTATATATATATATATATATATATATATATATATATATATATATAAATGTAACAGCATAGATATTGGGTGTTCCAAAGAACATAAACACATTTTGAATAATAATGAAGTCAGTGTTTATTTGAAAATCTTAAAAACTCTACTGAAATGAATAACTGTATTTGTCATTGCCTGTTTTGAAACTGATGACCATTCTGGTCCAGGCACCGCTGACAACACAAAGCAATGAAATCGCCAACATCAAGAATCATGTTGTTAAATATTTGTGTGCATTCACTTTCAATGGGTGTCTTGAATTCATTGACTGTCGCCAGTTTTGTACCATAAACTTTATCTTTTATGTATCCCCATTAAAAATGTCTAGTGGCGTGAGCTCTGGTAAACACAGGAAATTCCCCATTCAACAGACCTTACCCATTATTTCAAATTGGTTAAACTTGAACAGAAGGGAAAATTATGTGAAAAGCTATTTAAAATATGTATACACTTCTTAGGACACCCTGTATATCCATATACAGTTAAATAGTATATTTCATAACATGTATAGTATAATAGTTTATCTAGTTTAATTATGTGTTCTGGATGCTTGTCCTTACACCAGTGTAGCATGTAAGCTCCATCAGGGCATGAATCTTGTCTGTCTTGTTCTTCGTGTATCCCTAGGAAATAGTGTAGTAAAGTATATAGACATACCAGGTTCTTAAATATTGTAGAATTAAAAGGTGCATCAATAGTTAATGAAATACAGTAAATCAAAGTGCTAAAGAGGGACTGCACGTAAGTATCACATAGTTGGTCTTAATTCTTTAATTTAAAAATTCTGTTCTGTCTCAAAACTATAAATGCAATTTAATTTTGTGAATAACAGACATCTATTGCAAGCCTAATATTTGATAAAATATTACATTAGTGGATAGAGAGTTCATGGTGAGCTAAAAGTGGACTACCACCTAAAAGTTATATTAAAAAACAAAAACAAAAAACAAAAACACGGATATTCAAATTATCAAAAGAGCCAATGTCTGTTTTCAACTTTGGTAGTGATGATAGATGGTATAGAAAGTATCATGTGAATTTTAATCTAAAAATTAGAAGTTAAATATATGAGTTGCAAATATAAATTATGTTTCTGGCAGAAATACTTGTGTACAAATGTCCAGAGAGCTGACTGGATTATTATTTTCTTTTTATAAAGAGATAACTTTCACTGCTGTTTAAAAGTGTAGGATAGGAGAGGTCCAAAGCAAACCCAAAGAAATCTGTGGGTTAATGTTGGTGAACAAGAGAGGAATGTCAGTAGTAGAGATGAAGGTAATTAAATGGATTTAAGAAAACTTCAGCATACATAATTTCAAAAGCTGTTCAAAAGTCACCTCATCAGAATGACCATCCTTGAATATTCAATATAAAATAGCTAATTGTTATTCACTGAAATGTAGCCTGCTTTATTTATCTACATAACAGCTATTATAAACTGACAGCTTCTCTGTTTCAATATTTCTTGGTTGTCTCTATTTTCCACGTCCTTGACCTTCTCTTTTAAATAATGTGTCATTAAAAAAAAAAAGAGAGAAAAAGAAAGAAAGAAAGAAAGAAAGAAAGAAAGAAAGAAAGAAAGAAAGAAAAGACATAGTATGCCATTATGGCACAGACTTAATTTTTTTTTCTTGTTATGTCCTTAGAACCTAGATCTGTGATGGCCTCAAGTGGACACACAGTAAATATTTATTGGGTGAAAGACTTAATTTGGGGAAAAAAAGAAGAATAGAAGACAAAATAACTAGCAGGTTTCCAGTTTCTAAAACTGGGATGTATAGAAGGTGATATAATTTATTGATGCTGGAGACATTAGGAATACCATGTGTGGAGTGAACAGAAGGAGAAGTCATAAATGTAGTTTAAAACATTTTGTGTCCGAGGTTAGTAGATGAGAAAACAATTAGAAATAAATAATAGTTAGCTAGGTATAGAACAAGTATAGAACAGAAAATAGCTTAGGCTTTAAAGCATACCTTTTGGAATTATTTAAACATAGGAATTTAAATTTATTTGTGTAAGAGGAGATTAAATAGAAATCAAAGTGTTTGATTCAGTCAACAACCTAGACTTAGAGAAAGACCCAACATTTAATGGCTGGTTAAAGGATCACATTTTTTTAAAAACAGCCCAATAAACAAACAAAAATAAACTAAACAAAAATGAATGGTCAGAGATGTAGTGAAAGAAATATCAGAGGATAATTTCATAAAAGCGAAAGAGAAGAGTTCTAGCAAAAAAAAGAAAGATCATTATTAATCAACTTGTTGGGAGATAACATGATATGAAAATTGCAAATGTGCACTGGAGTTAACAATATGATAGCCATTGATATATTGGGCTTTAATCTGCTTTTTGCGAAGTGTGGAAGACAGAAGATACATTGGGGTAAGTAGAAAATGCAGAGATAGGGAATGGTTATAGTCTGTGGTTTTTGTGAGGATACTATCTGTGAAATTAAGGTTGTTTGAGAGGGATGAGAAGTCGAGGAATAGTTTAATATGGGAGAAAAAGTAATGTTTAAGTGCTTAATAATATACAGAGAAATCTAGATTAAATTTATAATGGATTATCTAATATTCCTAAAACGGTGGGAAATGAGAGACCCAAAACAGAGATAAAAATATTGACCTTTAATAAATGATACTTCTGGGGAAGCTGGAATGGCTCAGTGAGTTAAGTGCTTGCTTTGTTGCCTTGGGGACCGGGGGTCGAATCCTGGCCCTGGCCCATGTGGACCCATATGCTGAACTGGGGAGTGCCCCCAGTTCAGTTCTCACTGGGGTGAGACCCCGGCCAGTTCCTGCCCAGCGCAGCCCCACACCCATCTGTGGAATGAAATTGTGTGGAAAAACTGATGATGTGCAACTATGGAAACTGCTCTGGGCCCTCCCCCTTCTCTCTGTCTCTGTATCTTTCTATCTCTATCAAAAACAATAAAAATAAATCTTAATAAATGGTACTTCTGTTAAAACAGAAACCAGGAAGAAAAATTAATAAATAGAATTTGAAGATGTTTCAATTGAATATTTATATTTACTTTTGATTTAGGAGGCAATTTTATATAATAAGTAGAAAAAATTTGGTGGGAAGTTAGAAACTTGTGAGGTATTTGAAACTTTAGAAATAACAATTGTGGAGCAGAGGAAAATAAGTGAAGAAATACTGTAAGATGGAAAGGAAGCATGGGTTGCCCAGATTTGAGACAGAGGAGATTGTGAATTTTTCAAAATATTATGCATGTTTAATGATAACAAGCATACTAGCATTTACATAGATCTTACTACGAGCTAGGTGATGTTCTACGTTTGTTTTTTTCATTTTTAAAATTATGTTATTAAAGAAGATAAAAAACTTGTTTACGGTGAGATAGATCATAAGTCTTGAGGCTGGTTTAGCTGTCTGTACTGTGTTGGTGTCATTAGTGGTGTGTGCTATCACAAATGATTGAAATTTTACCACATACCAACTGATTGTTCTAGAGCCAGCAATCAGAGAGAGAAACCACAGTTCCACGTATTTCTTTTCTCCATCTTTAAATCAGGGGCCTTCGACTCCCAGGCCATGGATTAGTACCTATCCCATGGCCTGTTAGGAACTAGGCTGCACAGAAGGAGGTGAGTCAGCAAGTGAAGCTTCATCTGTATTTATAGCCGCTCCCCATCATTAGCATTAAGATCTGAGCTCCGTTTCCTGCCAGGCCAGGGGCAGCCTTAGATTCTCATAAGAGCCTGAAACCTATGGTGAAGGGTGCATGTGAGGGATCTAGGTTGTGGCTCCTCATGAGAATCGAGTGCTGATGATCTGAGGTGGAGCTGAGGTGGTGATGCTAGTGCTGGGGAGTGGCTGCAAGTACAGATGAACATGTGCAGAGAGGTTTGATGGCACCAAGACCATAATAGTAATAAATATTAATAAAAATTGTCTTTCATGAAACTGGAATGTTGGGGACTGATGTTCTAAATATTTAATAATGAGATAATTTTTACCCTCAGATACAAACTTTTCAAGATATTTTATCCTCTCCCTGTAGATTTTTCTGTGTTCTCATTTTACTTTCAGTAGGGAGACCAGCCAACTTTAACACACCCTACGTTTTCCTCCCTAGAAAAATTTTTATTTTTCCATTGAGATGAATCCCAACGTCAGTAAGAACCTGCATCCCACCTGTTTCCACCTTCCTAGTTAGAAGGGAGTACATTAAACTCTAGTACATTGAAGGCAGCTACTCCTCCTATAAACCTAAAAAGCAAAACAAACAAACAAACAAAAAAACGGGGAAAAATGAATAACAAACAAGAAACACCTATATACATACATTGAGTTTTTTAGTCTCATGAAAATAACCCTGCTTCTCTGTATCAACTGAATTAGGAAGAAATACATTATTAACCACTGTGATGCACTGTTAGTCTTCTGATAATTGACCATATCATAAGCAATATATATCATGCCTTCTTTTATTCTTATCCTACCATAAAAGTTGCTCAATAAATATCAAAAGAAAACCAATAGTATACAATAAAACTTAATTGCATTTTTGTGTGATTTCAATGAGCTATGCATAAAAGTTCTTTAAATTATTTGTAGCAATTTATCTTTTAAGTTATTAAGATTTTATACAAGAGAGTTGAGCATCACCTTGGGCAAGGGCCTAGGAGGATACAGAAGGCAATGATTGTTAAGGGGGCAATTGAAGAGAGTTTTAGTAAAAAACCTATTTACAAATGTATGGCTAATGTAAAGAGAAATAACTGAGGGATGGTAGAAGACTATGGCAATACCTTTAAGCTTAAGGAGCAAGGACATCAATTATATAAATAGAAAATCTTACCATTTGCATCAATGTAGATGAATCTAGGGGACTTATGCTAAGTAACATAAACCAATCATAAAAAATAATACTGCATGATAAAACTTATATGGGGAATCTAAAATGACCATACTTAATAGAAGAAGAGAGTAGAAAGGTAAGGGGAAAAGAAAAGAGATGTTGCTCAAAAAGTACCAAATTTCAGTTATGTAGTATGTAAAATTTCTGGAGATTTAATGTTCAGCATGATGACTATAGTTATACCTTATTTTATACGTGAAATTTGCCACGAGGGTAGACCTAAAGTGTTCTTGCCATAAAAACAAAACAAAACGAAACCTGGTAACTATGTGAGGGAATGAATATGTTAATTAGCTGGATTGTGGTTGTTTCACAGTGTGTACATATATCAAAACATGAGTTGTATACCTTAAATACATACAATATTTATTTTTCAATTATACCCCAATAATGCTGGGGCTAAAAATGATGCCCATTCCTCCATACAAATGGAGGAGAGAAATTGGTCTTGTTTTCAGTCAAGACAAACCTGTGTTCATCACACCAATCTGTACAGAGGTGAAGAAGAATTTTTTGGACTAGTGTGACTAGTCTCACCAGTCATTTTTTAACAGGACTAGCAATTTTAGTTTTCAGGCTTAGTCACAACACTATTCATTTAGTATGACAAACTCAACGGTGTGAAATACCGGGGTCTCTAAACCAGGAAAGTAAAAGCCAGTTTTATTTTTCCCCATCCACAAGAACTATTATTCTACATTTGAAAGTACAATGTAAGTTTTCTAATGTTCTCGGCAGTGAATCGGCTTGTTCTCTGTCACCGCCTCAACTCATCATGGATACATGGTTATGAAAAGAGACCTGCTGGAAGAATAAGGATGTTACTGGAACATTTCTAATAATTTTTTTATTTTTTTATATTTTTTTAATTTATTTATTTTGACAGAGACAGAGACAGAGAGATACAGAGACAGAGAGAGAACTGAACTGGGGGAGCTCCCAGTTCAGCATATGGTTCTGCACGGGCCGGGGCCGGGGCCAGGATTTGATCCCCGGTCCCCGGCCCTGCAAAGTGAGCGCTCAACCCACTGAGCCATCCCGGCTTCCCCTGGAACATTTCTGACTTATATGAAAGTGAGATTTATATTGATCCTTAGGATAAAAATTAATGTGTACTCTTTTTCTGCTGTGATGTGAGGCAATGTACAGTTGGAGGCACATTATTCTCCCAGCCTGAGCAAGTTACATAAGGTGTAAAAGGAATACCGTAGAGGCCATGAGGGTGTGGGGCCGCCGAATGCTAGATCTATGGTCTTTTAAGGAAACGTAGGGAAAGGTGATTAGAAAAAATACAGAAAAGTCAGGGAGGTCCATAACATACACTGGGAAGGTCGGGACATTAACAGAAAGAAAAATAGTGCTAATTCATATACTTTTTAATAAGCATAGCAAAATAAAAGTTGAACGCATAAGATGAAAATAGCAAATGACATGCAGACATTTTCATTAATTTCTTATATTTATTATGCATTATTCAGCATATTTTCCAGTGATAACATGCATTGTTTACTCTGAAACCCAACTTACTTATTTCTTAACTCCTTTGCCTGAAGTTTAGTAATTTAATTAGACAACTTTCAGTTCAAATATCACCTTAATGAAGCCATTATTAAGCTTGTGTATATTCTTAAAAGGGAGGCTATACAGCATAGTGCAGAAAAGCTTGGTTTTCTTCTGGTTTCAAAGTAAAATACTGGGTAAAGTACTCACTCTCCTCGCCTCAATTTCCTCAAATGTAAAATATGGCCCATTACTATAGTAATTATCACATACTGTGGCCATATTTCATAAATTAATATATTAAAACACTAAAAATAATGAATATTAAATAATATTGCTTAATACTATTCCCATTATTCTTAACAGGTACACGATATTAATTTGTGCCTATGAATACGTAGTTCTAATAACGTTTACTAATTACACAATTATCTAAACAGGTTATTTTGAATCAAGTTAAGGTGTACATTAAAGTTGCTAAAATCATACAGTTTCCTTGTTTTTTTATTCTGCTTTACCTGTCTTAGAGTTTTATGTCACTATAGTACAAGTGTGAAAATCAGGAAATTAACTTTTCTGATCGTAGCGATGATGTGATTTTTTAAAAGAGTACCATGTATACATTTTCAGTATCATTTTCAGTAAATTTCAAGTGTTTTGTAACTTAGTGTATTTTACTACAGACATTGTTAAACTTAATCACTTACTTAAGATGACTTCTCAAGCTTCTCCACGATGAAGTCAGTCTTTTGCCTTGTACTTAATAAATATCTTGGGAAGAGACTGAAATTATTAACTCCTGATTGTCTGCATACTTTTGCCTAGTTACTAGTAAGTTTAGCATTTGTCAATGGATCTTATCTTTAAGATTTACTATTGTGGTGTTTGCCTAGTGGCAATTTTCTATCTTCATTTTACCTTGTTTATTGATTTGAATTGTATTGTAAGAAAGAAGTCTGTCTGTCGTTGCCCAGTACTTATTTAGCAGACTATTATATTAATATGAACATAAATTTATTAGTGGCTGACAAAACATGTGGGACATGGAAGTTGTATTATTGTTTATTATGGCAAGTATTGTATTACTTATTATTATGATCATCAAGCATTTATGATTTTTCTAACTCAACTTAAAGCATCTCATGAATGGTCACTTCTCTTTAACAACTTTTTTTGTCTAAAATCACATTCCAAAATGTCCACATTTCCCACTTCCACTAAGATTCTGCCTAAATAGTCAGAGATAACGTAGCAACAGAGGTAATATATTCTTCAGAATAAATTCCAGATGTCATCTTAGTATTATTATTGATTGTGCATTTTTTGGCATTTTAGGAAACAATTGGAAATGGTATTATTTTAAGTAAACTTTTAAAAGTAGATATTCATAATACTTATCCCACGGCTATGTTTATGGTAGACCTTAAATAAAAATTGGTTGTATTAGTTAATTGATGTAAAATAGTGTCTGTTGCTGCTCACCAATATTTCTGGCTCTTTCTTGTGTGGCATTTTCCCATTTCCTTGAAATTGTAGGAGGCATGATGAAATGCTTTCCAGCAGAATTTGATGTGCTTTACACGTGTTATTTTATTCACAAATAATTTTGCTGAGATTGACTATAAGCGAACACTTTAAAGAAGGAAACAGTCATTAGAACAGTTTTTAAGGTGAGATTGGAACAAAGACTGAACCTTGAATGTGTAATGAGTGATAAATTTGATTTCATTTGCTATATAACAAGAATATCAGCTGGAAGCTTAAGAGGTGCATTTGTGTTCCTTTTTTTTAATAAAGAATATTCAGGCACACTAAGAATTATGTGTGTGTGTAATATAAAATGTGTATATGACTGCACAATTTATAACACTGGCATTATTTATTTGATGTACTATTCATATAGGCTCTTTTGTCCCACGTTTTCATACTGATAAAATACAGTAGTTCATTAAATACACAGAACATGAAAATTAACTCAATTATTAATGAAAGCCTTAAGAAACACTTATCAGACATGTAGCTAAGGAATATTTTGTCTGATATTTATAGTTTGATAGTTTTTTAATAAATATGGATTATAACAATCTATAGCATATTTATAATTTATAATCTGTAGTTGTTCAAACTATATTCAAGAAATACAACCTAGCAGTAACTTTAAAGATATACTCGTACAATCAGAAGCAACATTTGCTAGTTCATAGCTCACTATGCAGTTAAAATTCTCACTATATTTTTACTTCCATGCCTAAAGCAATGAGAAAATTTTGCTCAGTTTCCTTTCATTTTTCCCCCCTGGTTTTGTCACCAGAATGAGGTATTGGCATTTGCATGGTCCATTTATTCTGTGAAGTATAGTAATATGCTGTACTATTTTGACCTTTTTGAAAGTCTGAAATTTAATTAGTTGACTATTTTCCACTAGTCGTCATCTCAACCTCATTGAGTTGTAAGAAAGGATAGCCATAAAATGTGTAAAAAATGATGAAAGATTTCACATTTCATATGCTCTTAATTCTCATGAGCCTTTCAGTTATGTTTCAGGAGTCTCAGATGTATAACCAGTGTTTAATCATGTTGAAGCTATGTTAATTACAACATAATTCTCATCACAACATGTATATCATGATGCTTAAAAACATTGAACTGACTCTCACATATCTATAAAATGATACCCTTATAAAGTGAACACACAGTGTACTAGAGAAAAAATGATATTTGGCATGTAGAAAAATGATTTCTTTTGATACCTAGGGCTTTTGCTCTTTATTGTTTGTAAAATGAAGCAGTCAAGTAGATGAAGAGGTGCTATACATTACATGAAAGGACTGGTTAATCTAGTCTGGACTGTTATTTAAAAAACAATCTGCTCTTAGTCTTAAATATGATTTCCCAATTTATATTAACTAATATAAATTTTGGTACTTCTGAAAAATAATGAATAAAACAGTTAAGCATTTTTTAAATGAATGCATGGAAAATAGAAATTGAACATGCAGTGCTTTAGCGAAATAATTGCATTTCTAGCTAATAAATTTTCTATTCTTTATTTTATTGTTAAATTTATTGGGGTGACATTGGTTGGTAACAACTAGATAGTTTCCAGGTGTAAAATTTTCTATTCTTAAAATAATTTTTGAACCTGTATGATATTGATCCTAATTATATTTTATATTCAAGTATGTATTTTTGTGTGTGTGAAATGCTAGACTATAGTATTCATTAAAGTGCACAATCTTTTAAGATTAATGTAATATTCTTGCTTTCCAATTATTATCTAAAAAAGATCTTTATAAAAAAGAACGATTATTTTAGTCACTTATCATTTGTATATTTTCTATGCACTGTACACAATTTAGTTAAAGTTAAAAATAATTATTTTTAACAAAGATATATTACTAAAAGTGTAAATATTTAAGATGATCTATAATAGTTCATTAAATTTACTAAGATTTTTAAGTCTATGATAACATTTTAAACATGTCTCTATATTGGTTATAGAACTCAGGAGGTAGAGGACTATATATTATCTCTAGGACTTGCTTATTATACACACGCATGTGCACACACACACATACTGAAAGACTTACCGGTAGCATTATTCTGTTCCTAGTGATTTAGGGAGACAAGCTTAAATCAGAAAGTTAGTTTTTAAAATATACATCTTTATACTTTTATCTTCCCTAACATTCTCATTGATTCTTTGAGTTCTGTTGCCCATAGCTAAATTCATTTCTCTGTGCCACTAAATCAAATACTAATCAGACTCTTTCCCCCAAAATGACATATTTTAAAATAATTCTACTCTACTCATGCACTTTGTAAGAATGGGAACATTTTAATTAAGCCAAGTGAGCAGGCTTTGAATTGTTACACAGTAATTCACACTACGGGAATAGTTATAAACAGTATAATAATTGAAATCCATGAATATATTTTTTATTACAATGTGATATTTTAAAAACTCTCATTTGTTTGAGAAAGCACATGAGGACACATTACATTTTATAATACCTGTTTTCTAAAATGAACATGATTTTGTGAAACAACAGAATCTAAGGCCAAAGGACAAATCTCTAGACGTCATATTTGTTAATTTTCCCTAGAATATTCAGTGTGTCCCATAATAATTTTGTTGGCTTTTCCCTTATAATGATACATCATAGAAGAAAAAAAAGATGACATATATTAACCTATGTACATTTTACTGTCCACTCCCCCGAATACAAAATCATACTATATATATTAATTATAGCACATACAAAAAATATTTGGCAGTCACACATAATCTCTGGTTTTATTTGTAATAACATCAACACATATTTGTCCTCTACATTCTGATTGTGACATTTATTAGTGGTTGACAAAACACGTGGAACATGGAAGTTGTATTATTGTTTATTATGGCAGGTGTTGTATTACTTATTATTATGATCATCAAGTATTTATGATTTTTCTAACTCAACTTAAAGCATCTCATGAATGGTCACTTCTCTTTAACAACTTTTTTGTCTAAAATCACATTCCAAAATGTCCACATTTCCCACTTCCACTAAGATTCTGCCTAAGTAGTCAGAGATAACGTAGCAACAGAGGTAATATATTCTTCAGAATAAATTCCAGATCTCATCTTAGTATTATTATTGATTGTGAATTTGGGGGCATTTTAGGAAACAATTGGAAATGGTATTGCTCTAAGTAAACTTTTAAAATTAGACATGCATAATACTTATCCCAGGGCTATGTTTATGGTAGACCTTAAATAAAAATTGGTTGTATTAGTTAATTGATGTAAAATAATATCTGTTGCTGCTCACCAATATTTCTGGCTCTTTCTTGTGTAGCATTTTCCCATTTCCCTGAAATTGTAGGAGGTACAGTGAAATGCTTCCAAGCAGAATTTGTTTATTTTTCACGTGTAGGTCAAAACATTTAGCATTTAAAAGCCAGTTGATTCTCCATGCTCTCTATCCCAGGTCACTAGGGTAATGGACACACGTTTTGATATTGATAGTCCATAACGTTGGAGTATTTTTAAATGAAAAGTCACCACTTGGAAGGGAGTTCTTTTAGAGAATTGCCTGGACTCACAGGGAGCAGTGAACTTGACAATTTTACATCCCTGATATTTTGGGATGATTTGAGGTAACTTTTACTGAAGGACAGAAGGAGAACTAAATCTATTCTGAAAAATGGCAGTGTTAATTTTTAGCTGGAACATGTATTAGTGGTACAGATAGGAGTTGTGTTGTGTGTGTGTGTTTAATAAGCGTAACCAAATGCACAATCTAAAGAACCATGGATGAGTAAATGGAATGATGCCATCATGTGACTACGTACAGGAAAAATAAATGGAGATTACAGATGAGATTTTTCTGTGAAGAAATTCACAAAAACCAAAGGTACTAATGTCAGAAAGCCTCTTTTGTAACAATTCTTTTTTTCTCCCTGGGCTTCAGGTTTCTGTACACATGGTCTTTTGGACATTATCAGTGGTGTTTACAGAAGCACCTCATATTCTAACATTTCCAAATCCTAATTTATCTTTTTCCCTCAAAGAGTCTATAATTTTATTTTATCACTTTCTCAGTCACTTAATCTAGAAACTCAGGAGTAACTGATTAATTTTTCTCCACTTATTCTTTCATCCAGAAGCAAGTCTTACATATTTCAACTCCTTAACATAGTTCACTCGTTATGGTCTTGCTTTTCTGCTCCTGTGCTACTTCATTAGTTCTTGCCTGGGCTAGCCAATTAACTGGACTTTCTATATCCATTTATTTTAACCTTTAACCAAGCCTCTACAGAAATCCTCAGAGAGAAGTATTTTTAAATTGCAAATCTGGTCTTGTTACTTCCATATATGAAATCCTCCATGTTTCCCATTCTTTCTAAGAAAAAATTTGATGGAATTTAAGTCCCTTGAGATAACTCTTAGAAGAAATTAACTTAAACAAATGAGTTTAGAAATTACTTATGTTTGATAATTCACAAAGCACATAGATATATTAAAAACTCAAAGAATGCCTGCTTAATCTTGTTTAATTGGTATTTTTCAAATTTACTTAACAACAAACCCCTTTTATTCATTATAATATTTATTAACACCCTGCTTTTCCATATGGACTCCAGGATAAATATCAAATCTCTTAATACGTTCTTCTAGCCCATTTACTTCTCCAGACCTACTTTTAGCCTTTAATTTTAATCTCTGAAAATTATAAAATGTTTTATGTCTCTCAACATTGTTAACGATTTCTCATCTTCTTGCACCGTTTTTTGTATTGTATTTAGAATGTCTTGCCACCAAAATATTATCGAATTTCTATTAAATCTTAATGTTTCAGCTCAGATGTAAATTGTATGTAGTACCCTCTATACCCATGTCTTTCATTGTGATTTTCATAATAAATACTAATTGCCCCTTTTTTTTTAAAAAATTATTTTTATGGTTCGTTTTTTTGACAAAGAGAGAGAGAGAGACAGAGAGAAGGGGAAGATCCAGAGCCGTCTATATAGTTGCACATCATTAGTTTTCCACATAGTTTCATTAGACAGTGGGCTGTGCAGGGCAGGAACAGGGCTGAAGTCCTCCTGCATGGAAGCACACATGGGACAGGAGCAGAACCAGGGCTTCCCACGTAAGAAATTCGCCCCAGTGAGAATCGAACAGGGGGTACTCCCCAGTTCAGCATATGGGGCCACAAAGGCCAAGGCCATGATTTGACCCTCAGGTCCCAGGGCTGCAAATGAGTATTGAACCTGCTGAGACATCCTGACTTCCCCTAATGGCCTCTTTATGTGTCTTTTTGCCTTAAGAATACAAATTTTGCAAGAAAGATCATCTCTGTTTTCTTGCATTTTAGTTCCTGAGAGATATATTGTTTCCAATAAATATTTATGGAATGCATGAATCTAAATTTACTGAAAATAAATAATAAATTAAATGATAATTATGTGAAGAACTATATATTACACATCCGTGTGGAGTCTTTAAATGCTTAATTTCTATGTCAGTGAGTTGTAATTCATGTCAAGCCTCCTTTGTTGAACTTAATAGACTTTTTCAAAGACCCAAATAAGGATGACATAGTTTACACAGGACATTCACAATACAGTCCTGCAGCACTTAACAAATGGTGATATATTCAGAGAAATAAAATGCATCATTATTGCGATGTTGTGTGCAAACATCATAGTGTTCTAACACAAACCTAGATGATGTAGCCTATTACTATAGTTGAATGGGCTATACTTTCATAAGATTTGCAGCATAGTAGGTTTATTTACACCAGCATCACCACAAACCGGTGACTAATATTAATAAAAATCCTGAAACCTTTTTTTTTTTTTTGTATGTAAAATGAATGTGTGATTTAAGGTTCAATTTGGAGAAACCTACTTCAAAGCTCAAAACTGGCTATCTCTAATAAGTGCACCTCCAGCCATAACTAGATAAAGAGCCAGGCTGCATACCCTCACTGAGGCATCTTTGTTGTAGAAATTTTGAAGCTGACTACTTGTTTATTTATTTCTTTTTTCAATGTTTAAATTCTCTCTCTTGGGTATTAAATTTACCAAGAATGAGTGATCCAATTAAATCTTAAGCTCCCACCCTAGACCCCAATAAAAGCAAAACCCTAGGTCCATGCATTTTTTTCTCTTTCCCATCTCTCTCTCTTTCTCTTTCCTTCTCTCCTTCCCTCCATCTGTATTTTTACATCTCTCTGTCTTTTGCTCAATCTATTTCCATCTCTACTCCTCCCACCCCATGATCTGACCACCTTGACTGTTTGCCTTTAAATAATGAATCCTTTCTTCTTCAAAGTTTTCTAATATTCTTGTTAAATGGTATCTTATATACCTGATAGGAACTACAAGTGTTTTTCCAGTTTTAACACTGTTTAGAAAGATGACTTCACTAATATGCAGGATATAAAACTGGAAATAGCAAAGAAACAAAGACTTGTGGAGTCAACAATTGTTCAGCGGTTACTTGAGGGTAGGGGAGAGGGTGTGGGGGAGAAGGGAGGGTCCAATATATGGTGATGGAAAGAGAACTGACTCTGAGTAGTGAGAACACAATGTAACACATAGATAACGTATTGTCGAATTATACACTGGAACCTATGCAATTTTACCAACCAACGTCACCCCAATAAATTGAATGAAAAAAAAAAAAGAAAAAGAAAGATTTCTTTGGGAAGTTCACCTGACCCAGGTGCATGCCTTTTAGACATTTCTCGCTGATAGCACAGCTAGTCGTACACTGAGGTGGCATAAAACAGTAATGTGTTGCTCAGTAATGTGTCCAGTAATGTAACAGTAATGTGTCCTAGACTAGGACGTCATCATGGCTACATCACTAGGCCACAGAAAATTTTCAGCCCTTCTGTAATCTTCTGAGACCAGCTTTGTATACCTGGCCCCTTGTTGACTGAAAAGTTGTACCAAGGAGCATGGCTATATATACATTTACCATGACCAGTTAAAACTATCAGCTTCAACTATTGGCATTTTTTAAAAATTCTTTTAATAAAGTGTGTTTTTATATGATAAATTTATATTGGGCATAGAAATGGCCACTGCATCAGATATCCCATAATCTAGAAGTTAATTGTACTTTGATAACAAATTGCAGTTTTCTTCTGTGAGACAGGTTCTCTCTCATAATCATGGACCCATTGTGTTTTGTTTTATGGGTTTTGCTTTTATTTCCCTTGACGGAAAGATCAGTTATTTCTTCTGTGAACTTAACTGCATATTTGGTGTTGATGCTATGCCTCTGTCTCTAGATTATTCATATTTCTCTAAGTCAGATTCAGTCTTCATTTAAATAACATACCTACGTATATACAAGTCTGTAAAATCGGCATTTCTTATAGAAATTGTCTTAGCGCAATGGCTCTTGATTCTAGATTTTTGCTTACCATCTTTAGCTTGTGGTCCTAAAAGTATCAACTATTTGAAAACTAATGCTTCTCCCTTCCCTATTTCATCACCACCACCAGGTCCTTCCTAAGGCAACATCATTCACACAATCACCTATATATGACACATCTGATCATCTTAGGCTTCTTTTTTCTACCTAGAAATCCATGTGTTTGACTTGTCTATCTTTTCTTTATAAATAGAAACTTTGATATCAAATATACCGTGAGTCATTGAGATAGAGTGGGATCAGAACTTCAAAGAAAATCCACTAACCACCATCTGAAGACAAAGGACCACACATGACAAGAAAACCAGTCAGAACTGGCCAAGGCCATGATAACAATAAGGTGTACCTCCAAGTAACCTCCAGCCACATTATACAGTCCTTGTAATATATTTCCATACTAAATGATACATCTTCTAGCTCCAAATACTTCTAGAGAGGACCATATAAGGACAAAAAAGCCTGTATCTGAAGTTCTAGGAAAATAAAAACACACCTCTTTGTAGAACTCATGAGAATATTTCTGCCCTTTATTCCCATGTTGAAAAGCCTTACTAATAAAAAACACTGGAAAAAGCAGGGTCAGGGTTGTTTCTTGCCTAAAGTCTGACTCTACTCTAGCTCTGTAGCAGATTACCTCACAATTGCCTGGCTTGTGGTTGAATTCTTTGCTGTGCAAAACCATGGACCCTCTTTGCTTCGACCCCATGAAAACATAATCCACACTTTCTCATATAATTAGTTTTACTTTCCAGTGGATACATTCAATAGTTTAGTGGTTACCTGAGGGTAAAGGGGAAGGGGGTGGGGGTGGGGGGAGTAGAGAGAGGGCATCAAATATACGGTGATGGAAAGACAACTGACTGTGGGTGGTGAGTACATGATGCAATATATAGGCAATGTCAGGTGCAATTGTACACCTGGAACCTATGTAATTTTACCAACCAATGTCACCCCAATATATTGAAAAATTAATAAAAAATATTAAACTATATATAAATGCTTTTTCAAGTTAGTCATTTAATTATTATAACTATGATATAATTTTTTGATTCTAGATTAATTATCTATGCTGAAACATACAATGACTTATGATTTTATAATTATTCTAAAATTACATCTTAGTATTTATATATTGATACATACATATATTTTATTCATAAATGTCATAGATTAGTTGTACTTTAACTTTTTTCTGTCAGTAAGCTTTATCTTACTTTGGAGTAGTGCTTGTAAAAACATTTGTTGAGAGAATATAAATATATATTGATTACCGTCTGAAGGTCACGTGGTCTACTCATTCTTACTCTACATTCTATTCCTCGATTAAGTGAATCCAAAAAATTAATAGTGTTAACTCACGTTGTTTTGGTCCTCCAAGCAGGATGACCAAGCCAGTGTTTCATGGATCACTAGGTCACAAATGTGCGGAGACATGGGTTTCTGCATGTCTTAGGAGGACCACGCGGATCCTGAAATTACTGGATCCTTTATTGTTGTTCTTCATAAGCAAAAAGAACAAAGCACCAGTGTATAAATACAGGGTTATCGTTCTCTAAGTGTACTTTGGTTTGAAACTGGTTGAACAGCAAGGCTACTATAGTAATTATATCAAATTTCTTTGTGATATTATGGCATGTATTTATATTTAGCTATACTCATATTATGTTAAAGATGGTGCTCTAATTATACCGAGTGTCTTTAGGATTCTAATCTACTACTGTGTAAGTCAGGGTTCAACCAGAGAAATAGAATTAATAAACAATTATATATATATATATATATATATATATATATATATATATATATATATAGTGAGAGAGAGAGAGAGAGAGAGAGATTGCTTAGTGCAAAAAATTGGCTTATATAGTTGTGGAGAACAAGACAAGTTGAAATTCATAGCACAAAACATTGGGGAAATAGGATATAACTTTCCGACATGAATTGAAGTTGCTGTCTCTAGATGAAATTCATTTTTTTTAAATCATTCTTGGAAGCTTTTTTTAATTTTTATTTTTATATTCTATTTATTTCTTGTCAACTGCCCTAGGTATCCGATTAGATATCTCCCTAGTGACAAAGTTTGTTTCTTTGTTTACAATTATATTTGATGTTCAATATGATTATATATGAGATTCAGGTGTACCTTATAGTAGTGAGACATTTATATAATTTTTGAAGTTATCTTCACCAATGAGTCTAGTATCCACTAGGCACTATCATAGCTACTACAAATTATTGACTACCGGTATATTGTCTATGCGGTACTTTACGGCCCTCTGAATATTGTGTGACTATCAGCTTGCACTTCTATATTCCCTTTCCTTCTACACACAGCCCACCAACCCTCCTGCTTTCATCTATTAAACATGTTTGTTTTCTATATCTATGAATTTGTTTCTGTTTTTTTGTTTATTTTGTTTCTGTTTTTAGGTTCTACATATAATTGAGATCACAGGGCATTAGTCTTTCTCGGACTTATTTCACTGAGCATAATGCCCTCTAGGTCTACCCACGATGTTGCCCACAGCTTACGAGCTACTCTTTATAGGCTGATCCCACAAAGGGGGATTTGCTCCAAAGGGTTTTGTTCCTGTAGAGATCACCATTGATGTGTGCACCCCACGGTGCTAGCTGGGGGATGCTCTGCTGTGATCTAAAGCCGACCTCTAGGTTATTTGTTCTGGGGTCCCTCGGCTGGGTGCAGGCCTAGGTCAGCCAGTCTCAGTCACCTCTCAGAGACTACCTGATAGGAGCTATAAAGCGGTACATGCTTGGTGGTTTCCTGTGCTGGACATGGAGGCGTGTGGCCAAGACCCTCCTGAAAACCGAGACTGGTTGCCCCAAGTGCCAGGCCTGGAGCAGCCTAGCAAAAGGCCCAGGCCACCCGGAAGACTGTTGCCACCTTCCCACTGAAAGAGCCTCAGGCGGTTCTCAATTTGGATGAGGTGGCATTTCAGGTAGTTACCTGGATGGGGCAAGTGTTCACTGGTTAACGCAGATTCAGGTTTGGCACCAGCGAGTGCTCAGCTTGGGGCCTCTGGAAACAAATCTCAGAGCACATTAAGTCCAGCCACCACCTGCCTCAGGGCCGCAGATCTGTGAGAGTGATCCAAGCAAGACTGCAGTGTGGGTTGGGGCTGGTGGCTCTCCACCAACAGTGCCACAGGCGACATTCAAGCTGAGGTTGAATGCTCACTGCTCAAAGAGTGTCCAGCAGTGTGCACTGGGGAGTTGGTTGCCAGGGCCCCGAATGATGGAGCTGGTAGGCTCTTGGGGAGTCACTGAGGGGAGGCAGAGTTCATAAGGCCTGCACTGTCACATTAGTCTGAGCTGGGGGAAGGCTCAACACGGGCAAGATAGTGCCATCCTGTAGGCTACACAGGAGGAGAACTCCACACAAGGATAATGGCGGCCGTCTCTCTAGATTTTGCCCTGAAACCACGCATCTCAGTGTTCTCTCTGCATGTCTCTACTGCCTCTCAAGTTGCCCGCCCTCTGCCAGGACACAGGGAGAGTACCTGCAAGTGAGTGAGTCTGTGAGCTGGTCCTCTAAGGCCATCAGGGTTCTCCAGCAGCCTTCTGTGTCACACTTTCACAGCCAACCATTTTTGGGGAGCCCTCCTTTGGGGGCGTTTTTCCATCATTGGTACTCTGGGCTGGGTTGGTTTGTGTTAGCAAGAAGACCCTTTAGCAGTTCATTGAACCTCATCCTTTGCCCCAGATTTTATCAACAAGAGGGGTGATACTTGGACTTCTGTGTGTTGCACTACTTGTCTTATTGATTCAAAGTTTAAATGGAGTAGGCAGATGGTTTTAATAGGGCTACATAAGAGAATGTACAGCCTGGTTCCTAATCTGGGGCTCTTAGGAAATAGAGTAGAATGTGCTTGCCCAATAAAAAAAAATAATGCTTTGGGTGGCGCCTCTGGACTATAAAACCTTTGAACTCAATTATTTTATTGTTTTTTATTATAAGGCCAAGTTTAGGGCAAATTCTATTTATAGTCTTTACAGACATTAGTAGATTTAATATTTTTACTCACTGTAATGATTTTTCTGTGCAGTCTTGATCATGAAGAAATATTAGTCTTGAACTGTAAAGCATTGACCTTTATTCAACAGCCTGGCCATTGTCCTGGAATTGTACGGCTTGTCTGCCTTGGCATCATTCTGAGACCTTTCTCACCCATCCGGTGCTAATTAGCCTTGTGAGTGTCTTGTATCAGTATTTTAGTTTTACTCTCAGAAACACATTACTTAAAAATAAAAGGCAACATGTGACCTTACTATGTCAGAGATAAAATATCCACTTCAAAAAATATAGAGAAAGCCAGATGACTTCTTAACAATATTAGGGTCAAGATATCTTTACAAAGTACTTCTTATGAGATGACTTGATAATTAAGAATAGTGAAAAAAAAGAAGTAGAAGAAAATATATAGAGAGTATAGGATACATGAATAAAGAATAGTGGCTCAAGAAATACTTATAGTACAAGTGTGACAGAGACAGAGAAATATGGAGAAATAAAAGAACAGAGGGCATACATTAAAGGAGAGGTGAAGCTTCAAAGCATATATTAGATCGATAGTCTAATACAAATTTTAAAAAAAGAGGAGTATATCTAAGACAACTCTGTATCAAATCTATCTTTTAAGATGAGGTTACAAAGGCAAGGTTTGAGTGGTCATCTGGTAAAAACATGAGTGGAGACCAAAAAAGTTTAATAAAAAAGTGTAATCAATTTATAGAAAAGACGGAAATGGCAACCCTAGGGATAGATAGGACTCAGAAAATTAAAACTCACTATCCTTAACTCTTAGTTCTGATATCAGAAACATATGGAAAAACAAAAACCAAAAATTGTCTTTACTTAACTTGATCTGAAATACAAGGGCTGTCTGGAAAGTATCCAGCCATGTAATCATTTTTTTGTTTTTAAGGTTTATGTTATTATTTTTAATAGAAGGTGAGAGAGAAAGAAAGAAGGAGGAGGGTTCAGAGCAGTCTCCATAGTTGTACATCATTAGTTGTGACATAGTTTCATTGAACACAGGTGGGTGTGGAACCTTGTGGGGCGAGAATTGAACTGGGGCCTCCAGCGTGGGAGGTGAGCACCTTCACCATAGTGTCAAACCACTGGCCATAACCATTCTTATTAGAATATCTTGACAATGGCTGGATGTTTTTCCGGACAATCTCTTATAGTGTAAGTCAAGTTTACCTGAGCTTATTAATCGTCTTTATGAACCTCGCTTTATGTGAATATTCACATATTTGCAGCAGAAATATAAATGTGTGCTGTTATGAAATAGTTCTGTTTTTGCTTAATATATGGTTTATAGATACTTTCACATTTCCATAATCTCCAAATTTTGAATTTTGAAATATCCTTAACTCCAAGTGTGTGGGATAAAATTGTGAAACTCAAAGAACACTTTCAATCCGAAAACAGAGAAGCCATTACACAAAAAATTAGAAAACAACTCTTTAAAGTTTAGAAAAGTATACATGTAATGTGAACAGAGTCAATGTGATGGCATGCATATTTCTTGTCTTCTAAGGGAAAATTTTATAATAATTAATAACATTAGGACTCTAAGTGATTCAATAAAACTATGGTAGACCATGTTAAAGAGCATCAGACAAAAAAATTAAATTGGCTGTGAATTTAACACAAATTTTAGTCCCCTATGAAATTATCACTTGAATGAGATTACCTAATCAAGGCAACCTCCAAAGATACTATAAGTACTTCTATAAACCTTACAGCAAAGGTACTAGTGCTCATTATGTGTACTTTGTAAACTTATATTCTACTAGCTTAACCTCATTTTTTCTCTTATTTTCTTGCCCATATATTTTATTTTTTACTTTACCTTGTATGTAGGTTATGAATTCTCTTCAATTCTATATAAATAGAATGGTATGCTAGCAAACACAAATAAATATATCTGTATCATGTTAGCCAGATGAATATTTCAAAGAAAGAGTTTTAATATAATGACATCATTACTCTACTAAAAATAGCCTGATTAGTTACCCATTGTTTGTTTAACATAGAAAAATTCTATATTTCAATTTTTACATTCCATGACCTATATTCACTTGTGAATTGAAAAAACCTTAAATATTACTTTTTTCAGAACACACTATACCCCTGTGATAACTAATAATGAGTGTTGATTGATTTATATTTCCATCAACAATTGATACATAAGAAAGTACACTAAAATCATCATAATTTTAAGCAATGAACTCTTATTTCTCGTGACTGTGTGGATTAAGATTTGGGGCAGGGGTTTTCCAGGTGCTTACTCTGCTTCTGTGGAATCCACTGGGTGTTCACTCGGTTGGGTTCATCCAACAACTACGTTAGGCTGAAAGGTCCAAGCAGGTCCTGACTCATCAGTTGAGTCCTCCGGGGTTCCTGGGCCACCTTCTTTTCTCCAGGACTGCTTGTTGTTGTTATTTTGTGTCCTCTCTCTCCCCTGCGTAACAGCCTGAATTCGCTTATGGTGGTGTGGTGGTTGGTTTTATAAAGTACTGGTAGGTGGAATGAAAGCTGCCAGTCTATTTTAAATCTAAATTTGAAAGATACAGAACATTACCCATGACACATTTTACTGCTTAATGCAAGTCATGATGTGTGTACAGAAAACGGAGGAATTGCTAGTGACCCTATTTAGGGACTGCTGTAGTCAAAAATACTTATTCACATATTTAAAGTGTTAGACAAAAAACTAAGCATTGGCAATACAGATACTGGAGACATACTTTCATTTAAAACTATTTATCTCTTTACTATATCAAACAGATACACTTATATTGTTAAGCTACATGTCTAATAATGAGGACAAGCATTAATCAAATGATCTATTAGAATTATCCCTAATTGTCATATTAACAATAAAGTTCAGGGAGCTCTTTCCATTTCTGAAAAGGCAGACGCCATTT
>PVKE010020995.1:0-26952 GCA_004027555.1 Craseonycteris thonglongyai
CCCCGCACAGGTCCTCCCAGGCCCCGCCCCAGGCCTCTCCCAGATCCTCCCAGGCCCCGCCCCAGATCCCCAGGCCACGCCCATGCCCCTCCCAGCTCCTCCCAGGCCCCGTCCCAGGTCCAGGCCCCGCCCCAGGTCCTCCCCAGGCTCCTCCCCCAGGTCCCCGCAGGCCCCATCCAGGACCCTGTTCTCAGGCCCCCTCCCCAGGCCCCCTCCCCAGGCCTCAGGCGCTTACTTGGTGGCAAGAAGGTCCTCTTTCTCCGTCTTGGGAAAAGGGCTGGGGGTGGGGAAACAGGAGACATTACCACCTGGCTGCAAACATACAAGAGAACATTGATAACACAGGGGCTGAGGTGTGTGCAGTAGGGCGCGTGCAGAGCACTGGTGTGTGCACCTGCGTGTGCGTGTGTGCGTCCCAGCGTGTGCTGTGCATGCTGGAGCCGGGGTTGGCGAGGTGGGCAGGGCCAGGCCCGGAAGCTGTGGCCCCTCTGCCCCATTTGCATTTATTCTGGGAGTGGCGGGAAGCGCTGAATGTTTTACGCAGACACGTGGGAAAGTGCGTGCCGGGTGTGACCTGAACGGGCCTGCGTTTAGAAACAGGACTGACCCCGGGGGGTCAGCATTGATGTGCAGACACTCGACCCCCAGCGGGAGAAGTGGCTGCTGGGGGCTTTGCCTGACACCTTGTTAGGAGTAATAGCCTGAGTGATCTATTAAGAGTAATCTGTCGCACAATTTAGTGTGACCTTTTACCTCCGTCACAGCACAAGGTTCTGGAGGCTGGATGTGGGGCATGATTCCGTGTCGTGTCGGGTGCCGGGCACCTCCCCCGTGGGTCCTCACATGGTGGGGGGGTCCCATCTACGAGGGCACTGACCCCACGACCCTGTCACCACCTGAGGGCACCACCTCCTCACACCGTCCCCTGAGGGGTCAGGATGCAACACAGTGAATCTGGGGACACATGCCTTTTGTTTGTTCGTTTCTATGCATCGACTTACTGATTATTTTAAAATACTGTTCTTTTCTGATACAAAAATATTTCTGGGGGAAGCCGGGATGGCTCAGTGGGTTGAGCGCTCGCTTTGCAGCCCTGGGGACAGAGGATCTAGTCCTGGCCTCCACCCGTGGGGACCCATGTGCTGAACAGGGGTGAGCTTCCCATGCGGGAGGCCCCTGGTTCGGCCCCTGGCTCGAGGGGTGTGCCTCCCAGCCCAGTCCCTGCCCTGCGGGGCCCCTGCCCACCTGTGTAGCATGAAACTGTGTTGGAAACCGATGACGTACAACTATGGAGACGGCTCTGGGCCCTCCCCCTTCCCTCTGTCTCTCTCTGTCTCTGTCTGTCGAAAACCATAAAATAAATCTTAAAAAAAAATACTATAGCAAACACCCCTCTGTGCGTGTTTGTTCGCACATGTGTTTGCAGGACCATGCAAGTGTTGCACAGGGCTGTCATCCTAGAAGTTGCTTAGGGAAAGTGTATAAATATATATATATATATATATATATATATATATATATATATATATATTTTTTTTTTTTTTTCCATGAACAGGTAATGCCAGATTTCCAACCCCCAAACTGAGCAGTCTTGTTCTCAAATGGAGCAGAAGGCCAGCGCCCCACACCTTCTCCTTCACTGACTAGTCCCGGGTTTTCATCACGGCCCATCTGCCAGGTGAGAGTTAGAGCTGCCCCAGCTGCAGGGTCACCCACACCAGCCTACCACGGAGCCCCCGTGCAGCCTCCTTCCCTGGTACCCGCCCCTTGACCGTCCCTGCAAACCAGCCAGGCCTGGCTCTGGTCCTCTCCAATAGGCCTATCTCCCTGCACCATTGCCCTGAACTTTGGGCGGCTCCCTGCAGCCCACAGAGTCCGGAGTGAGTCTCACCTGGGATGGATGCCAGACCCGTTCCACCCTCCCCACGGTGCTGGATTTGTCTGGCCTCATGTCCTCTGACTGGTACACTCTCCTTTCCTGCTTGACCAGCCCTGGCTTTGCTCAGACACAATTTCCCGGTGTTTCGAGGCGGCCGCACCCTTCCTGCTGTCTGCTCATCTATGGGAGCTCCATGTCTCCCACGCTGGACTTGGTGGGTGCTGAGGGAGGGGCCCAGACTCTGGCTTCTTCAGCTGCTTTCTCATGGCCCACCCTCCCCCGCCCCCAGCCGGCCCAATTCCTGGCACACAGTGGGCACGCAAGTATTCGTTGGGCGAAGGCACAAATGAGCCAACGAATAGCACCTCGAACTCCGTAGACCTGTCGTGTTGGGGCAGAAATGAGCTTTCATGGCCACCACATCCCAGGGCTGCTCTGTGAGGTCCTGGATTTATGTGGCAGCAGCGGAGAACAGAACCACGAGGCCGGGTGCTGAGCTGGAGTCACCGGGCTCATCGACACGGGCAGAAGGACAGTTCCGTGGGACTGGCAGTTCGTGCAACTCGGCCATGAGCGGAACTGGTCCATGGGGCCTGGTGTCCATTGTTTATTAGACGTTAGCTGTCGGGTAAGCTCAGCATTTGACACCGTTCACTCGATGACAAAGATGTCCCTGGGTCGTAGACCTGAGCTGACATCTCTCACCTGGCCAAGGAACGTAAGAAAAGGCGTCGCTCTGTGTGGTGATTCTCAGTATTTGCAGTTTACAAGCCAACTGTTTATCCCATGAAAACACTGCTCTATAAATAATGTTGAAAGCGGTGATACATCTGGGCCTCTGTGGGCCTCCCGTTGAGGCAATGATCTGTAAATATATTTGTCGGTGGCCTCGGTCCCTTTGTTATTAATGTGACTTTCCTTCTGGCTCTTGATCTCATCTCTCATCCCCCAAGTCCCCACAAAACCCCTGTTGCTTGTCGGGGGCCATGGTCGGCCCTTCAGTATCCGAGTGACAGAAAGTTACAACTGCCCCCTGGCGCTATTTCAGCTACATCACGGATCTTCATTAGTTCTTCCTGTCCTTCTTAGACACTCTGCCCATTCTTGGTGTCCTTGTGTGTTATCTAGACATGCCTCCCCCCCGCTGAAGTATTAGCCCAAGGCTGGTGAATTCAGGACAGGTGGTTACGTTTCTGACACAGGCATACTTACCTTCTTGGTGCAAGGCCAGACTATGTCATTAGTGAGGTCATGTCCCGTTACGTTGTGTGACTGGCTGTGCTGTATTGTTTTTCTGAAAGGCTACCCTGCCAGGCAATGTTGTATTCATGAGGGACAATCTGAGATGTGGTTTACTCACCATTAATATTCTTGCATGAGACAGTCCATCCTCACATGTGGTGTTTACTGTGCTTTGTGAGCCAACGTTAGGCCAAGGGTAATCTTTCTTGATTAATTTTTCCCAAGAAAGTAAATAGAAAACAAATTCTTGCACTTGAGTACATTGTAAATCGTAGGAAGGGTTACGGGAATGCTTCAGTGTTCGGCCAGGGAGCCTCCATTTGCACTTCACAGTGTGGTGGGCTGGAAATACGGTAGAACTTTTTGCAACGTTTATTGATCTATTTCTGGCATACGACTCCCTAGACAGGAACTGTCTGTGGGCGAGATTTTACGACCTCGATATAGATCCAAAGCTTTTAATGCACCTTTTGCCTTTATCATAATGTCACAGAAAATTAGCGTGGATACAGTGGGCCTTCTGACCTCAAATCCCATGTTTAATTATATCAGGGCAGCTCTGTTTTGCTCAGCCCTCACGCCTAAAGATTTTAGAATAGTTCTGAGCCCATCTGGTCCCGGGGTCTCTAGAATTAAGCAGGCAGGAGGTCCTCCTCTGTCTGGTAGAACTACTGTGATGTTTCCAGAGGGCCTCGGAAAACAGCCAAATCCCTGGGTGGATCAGTGTTGAGATAAAAACAGGAAAATTCGGTTATGCCAACATGAAAACAGTCATTCTTGCCAGACTGACTCTAGCCTCTGATTTGACAATACTCAGGAAGCCTATCTGGTGCCCATCTGTGTAGGCTTCAAGAAGCCTCACTCAGTTCCTCCCGGACAGGAGAAGAAGCCGTTAGAACATTCCTTATCAAAGCCTCCAGCGAGATAAGAGCGAGGGGGTTAAGTGCTGGCTTGCCGTTGCCATTGGGGGAATGTGAGCTACTCTTCCACTCAGTGGGGCAGGGCGTGGCTCTAGAACTAGTTCTCCTTGGGCTTTAAATAAACCTGCAGTTGCTTTTTGGAAAAGTAATGTGTCTTCGGTAAACTTTGCTGTCCTTTTCCTTGGGGGAGCTAGCGCTCTACTCCATGAGGGTAGGAACGTGGACCAGTGTGTGGAATGTATCCAGGACCACTTCCGCCTGGACACCAAGAGCGGGTGATGCTGATATCCAAAGCACAGGAATCTCTTTTCCAAAAACCACTCCGCATAAGTGTGTGACAGTAACCTTATTAGTTTTGTTTTGTTTTGTTTTGTTTTGTTTTTAAATCCACTGTGCTCTGCCATCTCTAACCCCGCCCCCCAGTTGTATTCACCAACTTTTTATTTTATTATTTTTTAATTTTTTATTGTTTTTGGCAGAGAGAGAGAGAGAGAGAGAGATAAAGAGAGAGATACAGAGACAGAGAGAGAACTGAACTACATGGATCCGCACGGACGGGGGGCCGGGATTTGATCCTTGGTCCCCGGCGCTGCAAAATGAGCGCTTAACCCACTGAGCCATCCCGGCTTCCCCTAGTTTTGTTTTTTAATGGCTTTCTTGAAGTACGGGTGCTATATCAAAATGCACATCTTTAACATATAGAATTCCGTGAGTCTGGGCATCAGCATACGTACGTCCATAGTACCATTATCACCATCAAGGTCATAGACTCACCCGTCACCTTCACCAGTTTTCTTTTTGCCTTGTGGTAAGAACATAACGTGAGATCTACACCCTTGACTGATTTTTTTAAAAGATTTATTTTTATTTTAATGTTTTGACACAGACACAGACATACAGAGAGAGAGAGAGAGAAGGGGGAGGGCTCAGAGCTGTCTCCATGGTTGTATATCATTGGTTGTGACATGGTTTCCACACAGGTGGATGTGGGGCCACATAGGGCCAGGACTGAACCGGGGGCCTGAACTTCTGCCTTCATCCCGCTGCACAATAGTTCTTCAGCGTGTGGGTGTACATAGGCTGGGGGTGCGGGATTTGATCCCTGGACCTGGAAGTTGCTAGGCCAGCGCTCAACGTGAGGAGCTCTCCTGGCCTCCACAGTCCGGTGGTTTCTTACAGAACTCAATGCACCCTCACCATGTGCGACCCAGCAACTACGCTCCTTGGTATTTCCCCGAAGACACTGAAAACTGATGTTCACAAGAACCTGCTCATGAGTATTAGTAGCGGCTTTATTCTTAATTGCCAAAGTCTCACAGCAGCCTCTCAGTGGGTGAGGGGTAAACGAACGAGTCCATCTAGAAAATGCAATACTAGTCAGCCCTAACACAGAATGCGCTGTCCAGCTGTGAAAAGATGTGAGGGACCTTAAATGCATGTTACTCAGGGAAAGAAGCCATCGGCAAAGGCCATGCACTGTAGGATTCCAACTAAGTGACATTCTGGAAAAGGCCAAACCATGGAGACGGTAAGAAGGTCAGGGGAGGTGGGGCGGGGGATGGGAGAGGCAGGGCTGAGCACAGAGGGTTTCTAGGGTGGTGGAAACGCTCTTTATGATTTTATAATAATGGGTAGATACGTCCTTAACATTTGCCCAAACCCACAGATTGTACATCACCAACAGGGAACCCCTAACGTAAACTATGGACTTAGGGTAAGGTGACCAGACGTCCCGCTTTTGGCGGGACAGTCCCGATTTTTAACCATTTGTCCTGCGTCCCGCGGCGTTTTAAAAAAGTCCTGATTTTTGGAAAGAATGCATGACAAGCTAGGGAATGGCGGGAGATAGACCAAATTTTTAATCAAGAACCCCCTCCCCCCTGGTCAATGGTGTCCCGCTTTACCAATGTTAAAATCTGGTCACCTTAACTTAGGGTGACAGTGATGTGTCAGCGTAGGTTTATCTTTGTTGACAAACGTCCTGTCTTCTGAGTGGCTGTGTGTGTGTGAGGGGACAGGAGGCATGTGGGAAATCCCTGTACCTTCCTGTCCATTTTATTGCAAACCTAAAACTGCTCTGGAAAAATAGAGCCGTTAAAAAAAAAAAAGAAAGGCTTAGCCTAGACTGTAGGTAGTGCCGACGAAGTGCTTAAAAACTTAATTTAGCTTTTACATCCTTGATGCTTCATTAACTCAGGTTTCAGGAAATGGCCTACTTAGGTGATCTCACGCTGCCCGACGGACCACTTCTGTCAGCCACACGCTTCCAGAGCTTCCAGAGTTTGTTGACAAAGTCCAGGAGCGGTTTTTTTTCCCCCAAAGATATATTTTATTGTTTTTGACAGAGAGACTGAGAGAAGGGGGAGGGTCCAGAGCCGTCTCCATAGTTGGACGTCATCCGTTTTCAACATGGTTTCATTCCACACAGGTGGGCGGGGGCCACACAGGGAGGGAACTGAACTGGGGGCCTCCTGCATGGGAAGCTCACCCCAGTTCAGCACATGGGTCCACACGTGGCCGGGGCCAGGATTCGATCCTTGGACCCCAGGGCTGCAAAGTGAGCGCTGAACCTGCCGAGCCATCCCGGCTTCCCTAGCTTTGTTAATATAAAACCTTCTCGTTGTCCTTCCCGGCGGTTTGCCATGGTGGGTGCTGTGGGGGTGGCCAGACGCCCCTTCCTGGGAGCATCAGGGGGCAGATGTCGCTCTCGGTCCACCTCCCCCCATTCTGATTCACGTGGTGGAATAACTGCTCAGGAACCGGAGGTGACAGGAAGGACCCTCTCTGTACACGTGCAGTAATGGGGACGATTACAGGCTACCTCGTGCTTGCGTGGTGGTCTGGTGGGGTACAGAATTCTAGGGTAAACACCATTTTCCTTTTCCCCTCAGAAATCTGAAGACGTTGCTTTGTTATTTTCGAGCGTCACGCATTGTTTATGGAAAGCCAGACTCCGTGGGGTCCTTGGCTCTTCCCGGGCCCTGAAATGGTGTCCTGAGAAGGGGGTCCTTCTCACCGATTGCGTGGAGACCTTTAACTCTGAAGACTTGTGTCTTTTGGTTCCGACAATTCTCTATGTTCTCACTTTAACAATATTCACCCCTCAGTTTTTTATTTTTTCTTTAAAGATGTTTGAGAAAAGGTGAGACAGAGAGAGGCAGAGAAGGGGGAGGGCCCAGAGCCGTCTCCATAGTTGTACATCATTAGCTGTGACATGGTTTCATTTCACACAGGTGGCTGTAGGGCCGCACGGGGCGGGAACTGAACTGGGGGCCTCCCGCACAGGAGGCGAGAACCTTCGCTGCCGTCCCAGCGGCCACCAGTCATGCTGGTTCCACACGTGGGTTTACATGGCCGAGGCCGGGACGCAGCCGCTCCTCTGGGGACTCCCTCATGCTAGAGTGCAGAGCCAGGGAGAGCTGATGACACGCTCACGTTCTTCCTATAACACATGTGTGACTTGTTCCGTGTTGCAACACGGGATCTTCACGTCTGCCTTTAGCGAGTTGCACATGAGCAGCATGGGTCTCCTGTGAGCTGGTCCTCAGGGTCACGTCCTCACTGGTTGGCTCGCCCCCCTGGATTGGTTATGAGCATCTCGCTCACCCCTGAGGTCACTGTCTCCGACGGTTACCGTCCCCGAGCCCGATGACATAAACCCGTCAGGAGTCGTTGGCAGTTGCTTTACGGCGAGGCCCTTTTGAGCCAGAGGTTAATATATTAATGAAGATGGTAGCCATTACCCTACATTAAATAACAGCTGCAAGTGATTGGGAGAGAAACACCCTGCTGTTATCCTACGGAGTGCAAGACGGATGAGGATGGATGGTTCTGCCAAGAGGACCCAGAAATACGACAACCTTTTATTCCTCTGTAGCCCAGACGAGTGCGTATTCATTTCCACATTATTACCCCCCACTGAAAAAACAACCTCTCCCAACGATCCTGAGCTAAAAACACCTTAAATCATCGCGTGAATGAAACTGAAATGACACACTGAGATTCTGTGGCTAATCTAGTTTAAACTTGGCCTCTCCAGCTCATCCCATATTTTATTTCTACTCAGGTCATATTAGTCAACTGGGCACCAGCAGCTGTATTTATTGATCTTATTAGTTTATTTTGGTCCCGTCGTAAATTATGATAGAATTATAATAACTCCTCTGTCTGGATACGTCTCACAATAACATGCAAACTTGACCTTTCAAAAGGTGGTCCAGGCACCGTATAAATATTAACACTCCCACGGGCACCCCTTCCACTTCTCCGGAGGAGTTTAAGAGGCTCTGAAGATTCTGGGTTCGTTCTATGGTTTCCTTTGAAACTCCCCCATTTCGTGTTCTGTTCATGGCATCACTTCTACGTGCAAATAGACACAAAGAGAGTCCCATATAGTATATGACAATGTGCTTTAATGCTAAAAAAAAAAGGGCGTCAGTGGAGGGTGGGGGATGCGTTGGACCCCAGAACATAAAATGTACCAATTTAACCATTTTTAAAGTGTACCGTGTAGTAGCGTTAAGTATGTTTACATGATTGTACAACCATCACCACCATCACCTCCGGAACTTTCTTGTCTTCTCAGATAAACTGTCCCCATTAAACATGACCTCCCCATCCTCGTCCCGACCCCAACCATTTTACTTCCTATCCCTGTGAATCTGACAACTCTAGGGACAGCGTATGAGTTGCATTGCACAGTATCAGCCCTTTTCTGTCTGACTCATTTCACTTATAATAATGACTCCAAGGGGGAAGCCAGGATGGCTCAGTGGGTTAAGTACTTGCTTTGCAGCTCCAGGGATTGAGGATCGAGTCCCGGCCCCGGCCCGTGCGGACCCATATGCTGAGCTGGGAGTGCCCCCAGTTCGGTTCTCACCAGAGTGAGACCCCGGCCCAGTTCCTGCCCTGTGCAGCCCCGCACCCACCTGTGGAATGAAACTATGTGGAAAAACCAATGATATGCAACTATGGAGACTGCTCTGGGCCCTCCCCCTTTTCTCTGTCTCTGTATCTGTATCTCTCTGTCAAAAAAATAAAATTAAAAAATAAATCTTAAAAAAAAAAAAAGACTCCAAAGCCTTCCTCATCCCCAAACAAGGTATCAGGTCACCCTACTTAGGGCATGAAGACAAGACAACAATGTCCTCATTTGGATCAGGCAGTGTGACTGCTGTCCACAGAGCCAGCTTGGTTCTCTCGCGTTTGGGGTCAATACCAAGTGGAATAATGTCCATGTTGGTCCTGTAAACACAGCGAGCCGAGTGGGGCGTGGGGACGTCTGTGGGTTGATGCCCAGCTGGGCCTGTGGCCACGTTCATGTTGACCACAGCCCTCATCTTACCTACAGAGAAGCAGACATAGGTTCTTTGCCACATACATCCCTGTGGCATTTCTGAGAACTGGGTCCTGTCCCTTGCTTGGCTGACCACCAGTGGTGTCACTCCCAGAGGGCACATCTAATGGCTTCTCCTCACCCTCTTTTGGGGAAGAGGAAAACCAAGCTGAATAAGCCACTGTCAGCCATGGGGAGCCCTGCACGTCCACCCCCACTGTGTCCTTGAACAATACTGAATTCCTGTGTTAGCCCAGCACAGACCCATTTATTTTTGCTAATGAGACAGAAGTAGAAAGGTGGGAATGTTAGACATTCTGTTTTATAAGCCGGCCAACCTAATTATTTACAGGGATCAAGGATATTCATCACCCCCACCCCAGCCTCCTGTGGATTAGAAGAGGTATTAACCACAGTTGAACTTTATTAGAAGAAAACATCCACGATTTCAGATAAAGCGCATCCCTCCTAGTTGTGAGAATTAATCTGATGTATTCCCACTTGGATTTTGAGTGCCCCTGAAGCAAATCTGTGAGGCTAGGAATAGTGTGTACTTTCTTTCCAATGACTTAACTTCAGAAAGAATCTAAATGACTTTCAAAAATAATTTGTCATTTAATGCTACCTGTTTATTTGCATGCTTTTTCTCGTAACTGTTCTTCAAATAATAGATTTATTCCCACCCAGACCCAGGCCCAGGCCCAGAGTTGAGCTAGACAGACACCATTGTGAGAACTGAGTGCATACCTGAGCAAGGTGTGACCACGACCCCACGTTTGTGTTAGTAAAGGCCGCCCACTTGGGGGCTCGGATGTGAGAACTGGTTATGAAGATAAACTGCAGGACCCCAGTTCCCTGAGATCTTCAAGAACACACACACACACACACACACAAACACACACACACTCACACACTCACACACTCACTCACTCACTCACTTACTTGAAAGAAGAAGGCTGGAAGTTTTAAGGTCCCAGCCTTTAACGTTAAAAACAACCAAATGAACACATCAATGTGCATATCTTAATGATAAAGTCATAGGACAGAAAGTAAAGAGAATAGCAGCTATCCAGTGAGTGCAGACAGTGTGTATCGTTAAACCCAAATAGTTACTCCAGCCTCAATGTAGACAAATGGATTATTTGCCTGTATTGCAACTATAGTGCTATTGTCTTAGACTATAATATGAAATACAGTAATGTCACGCAATGCAATGCGATGCGATGACATAAGAGCAACATGCTGCAACACAACACTACACAACATAACGTAACAACATAAGGTAATGTAAAGTAACACAACGTAACCCTATATTCTATAACATTTTTGCTCGGCTCTCTGCTGCCTCCTCAGACAAGCTGACCCCGGACAGCGAGTGAACCCAGGTGGCAGCAATTGAGCCATGACACGGAGGCTCTGAGGTTTCAGTCAATGCCATCAGTAGGGTCTTTACATTGGAAAAGTCAAACAGCAACAAGACCAACGCAGGTTGGGTGCTCAGCATTGTGATGATAGCAGCACCTACTGGTGGAGCCCAGCTGGAGAGCGATTACAACAATGTGTTCTCCGTTCAGCCGCGTGCACCGGGCCCAGGACATGTCCTGGGAGTGGCAGAACGCGGGGACGATGGGATGGCTGCTCTCTGCACGCTGGCCGGACATAATTCACAGGGAGCCTCTGGTCCCGAGAGCACGCCTTGTCACTGAGCATTATGGGAACGTCAGGGCTGGATTTATATGAAGGAGGAATTCAGTGGGTGGTGTTATTGATGGCAAATGGAAAATTCACCCGACGCTGGAGATCGGAAGTACTTCTGAAAAACCCCCTTTGCGCGTGAAAGGGCTATAAATCTAAAAATAATCTTGAATTCACAAGCAATCCTTTCATGCAATAAGTTGATAGCAAATATATTACTGAAGAGACACGTAATTACCTTAAAATCTACCACAGTTAGGAATGTACCGGAGCCCTTGACTTAGAATTTAATTTTATGATGGTAAAGATGTATCACAGATGTTTTTACTATGAATTTTTCTTTCTTTGAGTTTTGCCTTTTATCCTCACATATACGATGACCAAGTAGGACTGTTTGTTTAACAAATATCCCAGACGGCTCCAACAACCCTAAATATGTAAAAAGCTGGTTTTGATGAATGAGAGGGACGGGGATTCAATCATTCCTTTCAGTTCATGGAACCAGCGATCTCAGAGCTCTGCACGTTGACAGGGGCCATTCCTATGGCATCGTCTCCTTTAAACGAGATATTTGTGGACCAAAAGCGATGTCTGGGAGCTAGACCCGGGGCTCTCAAGCTGCCTATTGGAGCTTTTACTTTGGCCGGCTCCCAGGGGCACTTCCTATTCCTAGCTCTATACCTACACCTTCGCTCTGTGCAGCGGGAGAGAGCCCTGGGCTTGGAGCAGAGACCTGAGCTTTGGGGTTGCCTGTGTAACCCTCAGGATGTTCTGTCCCCGTATTATGGTTTGGCTTCCTCATCCGTTAAGGAGGGATGACAGATCCAGGATGGAGTGGGTGACCGCCGGCCTGTTTCCTTCTGTGAATGTCACATGTATGACTCCATGATAGAACCTGGAGAGCGGTCTAGCTGATCGGAAGTCTTACAACGAAGGACATAAAGAAGAAGCCTCGTGGACACCGGTAGGAGGGGCAGAGATATGAAACAGGCTGTTTAGATGTACTTGTATCACCTGGTGAGCTTTGAAAAATATTCACAGTTAATAACCACCCCAGTCAAGTATAGACTATTTCCATCACGGCCCCCAAAGTACCTTTTTATTTCTTTGTGATTAGTCTTCTCCCACAACTCCAAGTGCCTGGCAACCACTAATCTGACTTCTGTCATACAGTGTGACTTCAAGAGCAAGTCTTTATACATTAAATCATAAATAATGTAACATTTTACATCCGGAGTCTTTCACTTGCTGTAACGCGTTTGCAATTCATTCTTGTTGTTGACTGTATCCACACTTTATTTTTTGCATCCTATTCCGCTGTAGCACATACAGCAAATTTATTCATTCATCAATGGATGGGCATTTTACTGTTTCCTAGTTTTGATGTTTGACTAAAGCTCTTATAAGCATATACACCTTATGATTCCAGAAGTATTTCGTCAAAATTGGTAGAGTTTATTTTTAACATTTATAGCTTCACGACTGATACTACAATGGTCACAGTAATAATAATAATAGTCATAAAAATAATGTTTAGTTTATATTCAGTGGGTGCCTCTAATAGGCAGGCACCATGGACATACTAAGTCGTGAATCCTGCTATTAATCTTCAGAGTGAATCTATGAGGTAAATCATAAATCATTCATGTTTGCAGAGGAGGAAATTGTAAATGGATTTCGGATTACTAGAAAATAATGCTGGGCAATTTGGTTTCACGGCATTTTACTACCGCTACCTGTTTCGTTTTACATCGCAGTTATTTCCTCAATGTCCTGTTTGCCTTTTCTTGGTGGTGTTCATGGTGGGATTTAAGAGTTCTAAACGGTGTACTGATGTAAAAATAGGTTTCAAATGGATTACAGGTTGAAACAATTATTTATAGTCTCTTCTTCTGTCAGCCAGTATTATGATACACCCAAACCCTATGTAATGGGTTTTGTACTTTATATTCGAAAAGTCAGATGGGGTCAGTTTTGTTGTTTTAGTGTTTTCTTGTTCCAAGGAAGTCTGTGTCAATGGTTGCCTGAAATTCCAACCTTTCGCTTAAAGGTTGATTAAAGTTTTTGAGTTAAAAAAAAGTGAGGGGTGGGGTGGGGGAATGGTAACCTTAGTTTCTCTCATTGGGTTATTATGAATTTAAATAATGGATAACGTGCTTGGCGGGCTACAAAATTCCACATAAAAATTAAGTATGATTAGTGATAAAAATTCTCGGTCCAATTGGAAGGTGGTAATCAAATAGGATACAGTCTCGCTTTAAGGCGCATTGTCCAGGGAATGACTGTCGTTTACTGGGCTTTGCTCATTGGGACAATCGTGGGGCGTGAAGGACCAAGGAGGGCAGGGTAGCTGGCCACCCGGGGAGCAGGTCCATGGTCAGTGCCTGTGGCATGTGCTCAGCCCCTGAAACATCCTTCATGGGGTCCATGAAAAGACATCACCCTAAGAACCCGGCTAAGGCCACAATTAAGGAGAAATCAAGTGTAAAGATAAGGAGGATAAATAGTATCACCATCGATCTCCAAAAGGCCAGTGTTCTGACCCATGATGGGCCGCTGTGCCCCAAACCCGGGGCTCCGTCAAGAAGAGGGTCCCATTGCTCCAAGGCGGCTGGAGGAGCTGGAAAGAAGCTGTTCAGAGCCCCGGCCTGCAGACTGGCTGTCGTGGCCATTTCACGGGCTGTTACTGCCCCCTAGCTCTCCCGGAGCTCGCAGTGCAGCTGGGCAGCACCACCGAATGTCCTGTGTCCCCGGGCAGAATGACAGAGCCGGTAGTGAGGGGTCACCGGAGAGAGGGGTCCCCACCTCGGTCACCGGTTTTAACGCTGCCAGCCCGCATATGCCAGCCACCCCACACAGACGTGAAGCTTGTGAAGCGTTTTCATTTGCAGGCAAGCGCCCGAGTGTGTTTCTTGTGCGGGATCTCTAAGCCAGAGGTGAGGGCCTTTGGTCTCCATGACGATTTCCGGAGGAGGTGAACATGGGAGGCATGTTTATGGGCTGGGCCCTGTCTGTGACCTCCCAGTCCTCTACAGCAAACCTGCCTGCAGGAAGCACCACGTGCACTGTGATTATTCAGGTGGTCACCCCCAAACTGCTTGGCAGTCCACCGGTGGACAGTGATCGGTGGACACTGAGGAGATGTCTGTCTGTCTCTCTCACACACACACACACACACACACACACACACACACACACTACATAAGGACAGCAGGGGCATCCATTGTACCAGTGGTCACCTCAAACCCAAAGCAATGCAAGGGATGTGGGCTGTTTTGTTTGTGCTCGTGTGTGTGTGTGTGTATGTGTGTGTGGTGTTGATGTTTTATAGTCAGAGAAAGCTTCCCAGAAGACAGACTTATGGAATTAGGCCTGCAAGATGGGGTTCTTTTACTGTCCTCCCAGATCACAGTTGCCCCAAACCTAAGGTGCGGCAGCTTCCACTGGCAAGCAGCAAGCATTGTTCTCACTCAGTGCCTGGGTGGGTCAAGGCCCAATGGCTGGCTAATAAACCTCCCACTGCGCGCAGTGAGGAGGCAGGCAGGCAGGCAGGGCGTCCGGAGAGCCGTTTACTGTCTTGCTTTTAAGGTTTATGTTGTGGAGATTATTATCTGACTTCCTGGATAGAGTGACTTTATGAGCCTCCCTTGAAAATTGGTTTAAAAATGCTGTAAAACAGGGACATTACCAGCAGGATGTTTAGGAAGTCCCCAGCTCAGGGGTGCGCAAAGGTGACAAGATACTTCTGTCCCAGTTTACAAGCTACCGAGATCAACCTTTCAGCACCTGCTCCACGCCTGTGAGGGGCTGGTTCCTTTCTGTCGCATGTCACCATAGTGATGACCTGGACTTGGTGTGGAAATCCAGGCTCCTCTCATGGCCTGTCCAGAAAGGATCCAGCCACGTAACGGTTCTCGTTATATTGACCATGGCAGGATTTCCCCCCCCCCCAGACAGCCAGCCCTTGTAGATATAAAGAGAGGGAGACTCAAATGTTGTAAACATGTCGGTTCTTCCTCACTGATTTGCAGGACCAGCCATTTCCACCGGACCGGGAGGGGTCCGCAGCCCCTGTGGGAAGGGAGGTGGTGGAGGGTGAGGCTGAGACAGTGGGGGGACCCAGCTGGAGCAGTGGGGGCTGAGTAGGTGGTGGATTTCCCTTTCGTGAGCATGGGATCTGGTGCTAGAGGAATGCTGGGCTTCGAGTTAGCAAGCCTGGGTTTCCCAGGGCACTCGTTGTGTCTTTTTAGGAAAGCCCCTACATTTCTATGGGTCTTGGTTTCAATTTGACAAGGAGGTCTCTAACTTTTCCTGGCATCGCCCATCTATGATTCCTCTGGGGTCCCTAGACAGTCTTGCTCCCCCTCTGTACCATGATGAGGTTCACTTGATGGATGGTTCCTTTCCCCCAGTTGGCCTCATTTCCCTCCTAAATTTTGCATGTTGAAGTTGGAAGGAAAAAAAAAAAGAGTGAAGATGGATAATTAAAGCCAAGAAAAATGGTACATGACTGAATTCATTATGAGCCAATAAAAATGATTGAAACCAACCTGCAGTAAGTTAATGTGTATTTATGATCCTGCCTTTAGAAACTGAGCTACACTGTCTCTGAAGTCACTGGAGCCAAGCAGTGCCTTGCATAATTGCTTGGGAGGTGTGTCATGCGTCCTCCACGGGGATCAGTGGGGAGGGGTGTCCACAAGGTTGTCCCCTGAACCCAGTGAGGAGAGCAGTGGACACTTAGGCCCTGCTTGTGAGGGTTAATTTTGTGTCATCTTCACTGGGTCCCAGAGCCCCCAGACATTGGGTCTGACATGACGTGGGAGGTGTCAGGGAGGGTCTTCTTCCAGATGAGATTAACATGTGACTGCAGACTGAGCAAAGCTCACTGCCCTCCCCAGTGGGTAGGTCTCACCAACAGAACAAAAGAGAGCAAGAGAAAGTTCCTTCTGCCTGTTTTTGAGCTGGGACATCGGTCTTCTGAACTTGAGATGGAACTACACCATCAGCCCTCCTGGGTCTCCAGTGTGCAGATGTGGGGTTGTGGGCCGGTCAGCCTCTATGATCATGTGAGCCAACTCATCTATCTACCCTTCTATCTATTTATCATGTATCTACCTACCTGTCATCTGTCTATCTATCTACCCATTATCTATCTATCTATTTATCATCTATCTACCTACCTGTCATCTATCAATCATGTATCTACCTACCTGTTATCTACCTACCTACCTACCAATCATCTACCTACCTGTCATCTATCTACCCATTATCTATTTATCTACCTACCTGTCATCTTCTACATCTATCAATCATGTATCTATCTACCTACCTGTTGTCTATCTACTTACCTACCTACCTATCAATCATCTACCTACCTGTCATCTATCTGTCTGATATATCTACCTACCTGTTATCTATTAATCATGTATCTATCTACCTACCTGTTACCTACTTACCTATCTACCTATCATTTACCTACCTGTCACCTATCTACCCATTATCTATCTACTTATCTACCTACCTGTCATCTATCTATCATCTATCAATCATGTATCTATCTACCTACCTGTTATCTACTTACCTACCTACCTACCTATCAATCATCTACCTACCTGTCATCTATCTATCTTCCTTCTTCATCATCTATTATCTAGCTAATCTATCATATATCTACCTACCTGTCATCTATCTATCTATCTATCAATTTTCCATCCATCCATCCATCTGTCCATATCTGTCTATCTTACTCTGCTTCCTGTTTTGATTAACACACCACTCCTGGAACTTGAGGGCAGAGAGGGGTTTGTACTTATTGCTGTGCCCGAGCACATACTTAGGCACACTAATGAGTTCAGAAGAATTTAGGGGGGAGGGGAAGGTGAGTGGTTAGGCAGAATCTCCAACAGAGGGACCTGGGATTTCCCTAGGTGTCGCCCATGCTGCTGCAAGGTATTGGCTCTATGGCATGGTAGAGAGCAGTGGTGCTGCAAAAAGAACCAGAGTTGAGGAGTCAGACAGATCTAGGTTTGAATGTGGACTGTGTAAACTGGGTCAGGTCGCTTTCCCCCTCAAAGACTTGGTGTCTTCAGTAGTAAAATGGAGCTGACGGTACCTACTTTCCAGGGTTGTTGCGATGGTTAAATTATGCAATGTATGCGAAACACCTGGAATGTAGTGGTTATTCCATAAAAGCTACTGGTGGTTACCTACCACCTAGTCCAGGGCTGTCCAACTTTCTGGCTTCCCTGGGCCACTTTGGAAGAAGAATCATCTTGGGCCACACACAAAATACACTCACACTAATGATAACTGATGAGTTAAAAAAAAATTACCAAAAAATCTTATGTTTTAAGAAGGTTTACGAGTTTATGTCAGGCCGCGTTCAAAGCCTTCCTAGGGCAGCAGGTTGGACAGGCTTGGTCCAGTCTCTCTCTCTCACTCACGTATGCAGTATATGAAGTGCTGAGCTAAAGTATAAGGACATGCATGCTAAGTGCCAAATGAACGGTTGGGAATATAGCTCCTGATACGTTTTCTGTTCTGTTCCTGGACCATAAGCTCTGTGAGCGCAGGACTGAAGCAGTCGTCTTTCCACTGTGTGTCCATATTTTTGAATGAGAGTGTGAATGAGGAGACTGGAATTGTCAGGGAAGACTGCAGAGAAGGGAGATCTTGGTGTGACCACTAAAAGGTGGTAGCCCAGAGTCTGACCAGGAGGAAAGAGGATATGGGATGGGTAAAGGGGGGGGGGCTTGGAGCTGGGAAGGCATTGGGGGTTGGAGACAGGAGGAAGCCAGGCTATGGAAAGGTGGGGAGAATGGCAGGGAGGGTGAGGTGGGGTCTAAAAGTCAAGGTCTTGAGTACCAAGTGATGGCGTTTGATTTTACTTGACAGTTAGTGAAAACGACGGCATTGACGTGCTGTGAGCAAGGGAGAAAAAGTGTGTTTTGGGAAGAGCCATGTTTTAGAGGGAAGCAGGCAAGGGGTGTTGGCTGGGGTGATGGAGATAGCTGGGCCACCCTTCTCCAGCTTGGTTAGGACTTATTCTCACAGTGTCAGTGGAAGGGTGCCCAGGGGCTAGAGGAAAGGATGCCCTAATGAACAAGCACTTCTCAATAGCTTCCTGTTTTCTTTTGTCCCTTTGCTCAAAGCAAGTCACTCATTCAGGCTCAGGTTCAAATGGTGGAAAATTGGCTTCACTTCTTGATGGAGGAGGGACAAAGCTATATGACAAAGGAGTGAGTGTCTAGGGAGAAGGTGATCTGGGGGCTATTTTAAGTCTACTACCCTGGGCTAAGTACTGTAAGTATCAAAGATATGGAAATAACTAACACCAAGGTGGGAGAATCTCTAGACAATTACATAAAAAAAAAAAAATGGTCTAGCTGGTTGAAATGTTGGATTAGGAAGATCAGAAATGCCACAGGTATCCACTTTCTGGAATACACGTGTAAATGCCATGCATCTTAGAATCTAATCTGCTTACACTCTAATTTGGAGAGATTAACCCAGAAATTATCCAGGTTAGTCCAGGCAGGTATTTACCCAGCTCTCAGATGCTGGGTGTCCAGAAAAACAAACTCAGATGGATGCTTTTCTGTCTTTCCCTGGTTGTTTTTTTTTAATTTATTTTATTGTTTTTGACAGAGAGAGACAGAGACGGAGAGAAGGGGGAGGGCCCAGATCAGTCTCCACAGCTGCCCGTCATCAGCTTTCGACAGTTTCAAAAACTGATGGGCAGGGGACCATGCAGGGCAGGAACCAGCTGGGACTTCCACATGGGAAGCACACTCCATTTTGCACATGGGTCCACCCAGTCCGAGGCCGGGACTTGGTCCTTGGACCCCAGGGCTGCAAAGAGAGTGCTCAATTTGCTGAGCCATCCTGGCTTCCCCTCCCTGGTTCTTTAGGGCTCTGAACATTAAGGTGAACACTGAATTTAACCAGCTGGAAGTTACTCCTGGTGTCTTATCAGGCTAGGTCAGCAGGAGCACCCTCTCAGAGCAAGCCCCACGTTCTCGGAGTCCTACTGTCAACATGTCCCCGCACAAGGCCTCACAGGCACGGAATTTGGGGGTCACAAGCATTTCAGGGGCCATAAAAAAGTATGTCTTGGAAAAAATTTTAACTCAACCCCGCCAAAAGATACTGTGAAACCTAAATTAACATATATCATGAAAATTAATTGAAAGCAATCTGTAGATTTTCTCACTTCCTAAGAATTTTCAGATGCCAAAAAAGAAAAAAAAAAAAAGAAAATTCACAGCCAACAGCAATGTAAATGACTTCCTTATAGCCAAATACATCCAAAAGTAAAATGATAAATACTCCTTAAAATTCAATTTCATAGCAACACCACCAAGAACAAAAGATACCTAAATGCAGGATGAGGAGAATGTCTGTTTGGCATGGGTGGGTCTGGGGAGGGTCATCAGACCTCCCAGGAACGGGGCTGCCCTGCCATCTGGCAGGGGCCTGACCTTCAAGGTCATCTAGGCCTTTATCAGACCCAGGGAAGCCAGGTTTCGGAGATCCCGCTCTTTTATCTACTTTGGCACGTGCGGGGCGCTCCCGCGTGCCTCCGATCAGGTGCTCGGCCGGGGGCAGTAACCAATGGGCGTTCCCACGAGTGATTGACAGCCCCTGTGGGGAACCAGGGCTGGGAGGCTGCGCCGGCCCGCCCACCGCCACTGCTTCACCCGCACAGGTGGGAGGGTCCCCGAGCGACCCCAGCCGCATCCTCACTTGGTTTCCAGGTAGGATCCCGCCGCGCGCGGCCAGCCTCCCCTCCCTGGGGCGAGCCCCAAGCCCCGCGCCCGCGGCCTAAGGCTCCGCCCATTGACACGAGGCCCCGCCCACTGGGGGGCCCGGAGGCCGCCGCGGCGCGCCGCTCTGACGTAAGGCGCCTGCAGCTGACGTCGGGCCCCGCCCCCACCCGTCCTCCGCAGCCCGAGCGTCTTCGCCTGTGGCAGCGGCTGTGTCGGCGGCGGTCGCGCTCCCTGCTCCCGGCCGGCTCTCGTCCCGGGCTAGCGGAGCGGCCGGCCGCCCAGCCCCTCGGCCCGGCGGGCGATGGCGCGGCGGCGGGCGTGAAGGAGGATGGAAGGGCAGGATGAGGTGTCGGCGCGGGAGCAGCACTTCCACAGCCAAGTGCGGGAGTCCACGGTGAGCCGCCCGTCGGCCCCGCAGCCCCTCCAGGCCCGCGCCTCCCGGGCGGCGGCTTCCCGCCCCGCGGCCCGGGCCTGGCGAGCAGGTGCACATGCAGGTGCCCGTCGGGGGACCGGGCGCTCTCGGCGGGCTCCCCCGGGAAGCGGGCGTCCGCAGCCCGGCGGAGGGTCCCGTCCAGGTCCGCACACGCCCGTTCGGCCCCCTAAGCCTCGTTCAGCGGGAGACTCGCGTTGTCTGCGCCCGAGGGCTCGGGCGGAGGTCCGCTGTGCCCTTGGAGGCGACTTCATAAGCCGTCCCGTCCACTAGGGGCCCGTCGCGGGTGGGCGCTGCCGCCAGGGGTCAGGGATCTGGCGTGACCTTCAACGTCGACTCAGGAGCTCGACCTGTGCGTGAGGCCCTGCGACGCCCCGTCGGTTTTATGCATTTGTATTTGCATGTTCATTTGCATGTTCATTTGCATTTGCCCCACCCTCTTACTCTCAACCACATTCTTGCTCAGAGAGGAAAGTAATTCTGGCATCGCTTTGCCTAATTGGTGTAGCTCCTGATCTTGGAAATTGAGAACCGCTTCGCCAAGGGGAGTATAGAAAGTACGAACTAGTGGAATTGGAAGACTTAGTTTCAATTTTTTTTTTTTATAAATTAAAGCTGAACCACACAGAAAAGTGCGTACTCATACGTGTCCAGCTCGAAGCGTTTCAGACTAAACACACCTGTGTAACCCTGGACCCAGATTGAGAAGCAGACTGTAACGAGCACCCCAGAGGCCCATCCCTGATACTGTCCAGTTACTCTGCTCCACCAAGAGGAACCCCTGTCCGCTCTTCAGTAGACTCATTTTTCTTAGTTTTAACCGTTATGTAAATGGGAACTCCTAATATGCGTTCTTTTGTGTCTGGTTTCTTCTTCTTTTTTTTTTTTAAAGATTTATTGTTTTTGACAGACAGAGACAGAGAGAAGGGGGAGGGCCCAGAGCAGTCTCCATAGTTGTACCTCATCAGTTGACATAGTTTCATTCCACACAGGTGGGCAGGGGCCACGCAGGGCAGAAACTGGGCTGGGGGCCCCCTGCATGGGAGGCATGGCCCCTCAAGCCAGGGGTTGAGCTAGAGGGCAAGAACCGAAATGGGGGCCTCCTATATGGGAAGCACACCCCAGTTCATCATATGGGTCCGCACGGGCAGGGACTGGGATTTGATCCTTGGTCCCTGGCGCTGCAAAGCAAGCGCTCAACCCACTGAGCCATCCCAGCTTCCCCGTGTCTGGTTTCTTTAATTCAACAGTGTTTGTGAAATTACTTTATATTGTGTGTGGTTAGTGGTGTGATCATAGCACAATTTAATTTTAGTACATGTGCTGCCGAAGCAAGTGCAAAATTTATTTTTATTTTTTACTCTTGGGGGGCACCTCATTTGTTACCACATTTTGGCTATGCATGTTCTTGTACATGTCTCTTGGTGAACATGTATATGCATTTCTGTTAGGTATATACCTAGCGATGAAACTGCTAGGTTATAGGCTGTGCATTTGTTCATCTCTTAGGTACTTTCAACACAGTTTTCCAAAGTTGTTGTACCAGTTTACACTCCCACCAGTACTGTATGAGAGGTGTGATTGCTTCCCATCTTTATAACACTTAGTATTTTTTTTTTCTTTTTAGTTTAGCTACTCTGGTGTTTCCTAGTGTTTATTGCACAATATATTTTATTTGCATTTTTCTGATGATTAATGAGTTTGAGCGTCTTTGCATATGTTTATGGGTCATTTGGAAATCTTTTGTGAAGTATCATCAAGTCTTTTTCCCATTTTTTAAAAAATTTTTATTTTATTTATTTATTTTTTAAAATTTTTATTGTTTTGACAGAGAGAGAGATACAGAGACAGAGAGAGAACTGAACTGGGAGAACTCCCCAGTCCAGCACATGGGTTTGCACGGGCGGGGGCCGGGATTCAGTTCTCAGTCCCTGGCGCTGCAAAGTGAGCGCTTAACCCACTGAGCCATCCCGGCTTCCCCATCTTTTTCCCATTTTTAAAGCTTTATTTTTATTGTTTTTTTGACAGAGAGAGAGAGAGACAGAGAGAAGGGGGAAGCCCAGAGCAGTCTCCATAGTTGATAGCATTAATTTTCCATATAGTTTCACTCTACAAGTGGGCATGGGGCTGCGCAGGGCAGGAACTGGGCCGGGAGCCTCCCGCATAGGCCCCAGCAAGAACTGAACTGGGGGCACACCCCAGTCCAGCATGTGGGTCCTCCTGGGCTGGAGCCGGGATTCAGTCCTCTGGCCCCCAGGCTGCACAGTGAGCACTTAACCTGCTGAGCCATCCCAGCTTCCCAGTTTTTCCCATTTTTAAATTTGTTTATCTTTATGTATGCTGGATATGATACTTTGGTCTTTTTATTTTCGTTTTGTGTATGCCTTTTTACTCACATAATGATATCTTCTGGTGAGCAGAAAATCTTAATTTTAATATAGTTTACTTTATCAAAATTTTTTCTTTGGTTAGTGCCTTTTTATGTTACATCCTGTGTCAGAAATCTTTGCTGAATGCAAGGCTGTAAAGATGTTCTCTTGTCCTTTCTCCTAAGTGCTTTGTCGACATGCTCTGCCTATTGAGATCTGCGGTTCCTCTGCAGTTCACTTCTGGTGTATGCTGTGCAGTAGGAGTCATATATTTCCTCACATGGGTGTCTCATTGTTTCAGCACCACTTATGACCTTTGTCATAAATTAGGTAACTATATTTATGGGGTTCAGTTTTGGGCTCTATGCTGTTCCATTGATCTGTTCGTTTTGGCTTTATTTTGAATTAATTAGGTATTCTGTCATTTGGATTGAGAAAGGGACCCATGCTATAGTAGCCAGGAGCTTTATTGCTTTTGTCTGTAACCCTGAAAACCACTCAGGTTAGGCACTGATTTTATTATTATTTATGATTTTATTATTATTATTTTTTTTTTTTTGAGAGAGAGAGAGAGAGAGAGAGAGACAGAGAGACAGAGATAGAGAGAGGAGGGAGGGCCCAGAACAGTCTGCATAGTTGCACATCATCGGTTTTTCCACATAGTTTCATTCCACAGGTGGGTGCGGGGCTGCACAGGGCAGGAGCTGGGCCAGGGTCTCACCCCGGTGAGAACTGAACTGGGGACACTCCCCAGTTCAGCACATGGGTCTGCATGGGCTGGGGCTGGGATTCGATTCTCCGTCCTTGGGTCTGCAGAGTGAGCGCTTAACCCATTGAGCCATCCCAGCTTCCCCTAGGCACTGATTTTAGAGTTCCTTAGTTCTGCCCCCTTCACCTCCTCTTCTTCTGGACAGGCACCCCTGGTTGGGGAGTGTACTTCATCCTCCACAGAAACAGAGTACGCAGTGACCAAGTGTAGTGAGTTCTAGTCTTTGGCATGCCTTCCTTAAATTATCCGTTATTTCAAGTGTTTATAAACTTGATTTTTCTCTAGGATTTGTTGCCAGTTTTAATTATTCAACTGTTTGGTTTTGCCATATAATGCTATAATTTTTGTTTAACTTTTTTATTAGGATAAAATATACATACTATACAACTTACCATTTTTAAGTGCCAAATTGGTGGCATGTAGTAAATTCACATTGTTGTACAACCATCAACACTATCCATCTCCAGGACTTTTTTGTCATTCCAAATTGAAACTGTACCCATGGATGGATAACTCCTTGTCCCCCCCACCCCCAGATCTTGGTAATTTCCATTTTACTTTCTGTTATGAATTTGGCCGTTGCGGGTAGCTCATATAAGTGGAATGATACAATGACTGTCCTTTTGTGTCTGGTTTATATCACTTAGCATAATGTTTTCAAGTTCCATTCATGTCATAGCATGTGTCAGAGTTTCCTTTTTCTTTTTTTTAAGATTTATTTCATTGTTTGATAGACGGTGTGAGAGAGAGAGAGAGAAGGGGGGAGAGTCCAGAGAAGTCTCCATAGTTGTATATCATTAGTTGTGACGTGGTTTCATCCCACACAGGTGGATGTGCGGCCGCATGGGGTGGGAACCTAACCGGGGGCCTCCTGCATGGGAGGTGAGAACCTTTGCCACCATCCTACGGTTGGTTACCAGTTGTGCTCCAGTTCAGCATATGGGTTTGCAAGGGTGGGGGTTGGCATTTGATCCTTGGACCTTGTGGTTACAAGGCAAGCACTCAACGTGCTGAGCTAGCCCGATATCCCCTCTATGTGATTTTTACTGTTAGTCTTCCCATGTCTCCAAGCTAACATTACTCATAGGATAGAGGAGTGTCTCTGAGAGCCCTGTGCCTCTGTTTTGTTCTCCACACTAGTTGATATTTGTAGATATACACTCACAATAGTGGTAGGGTTTTGAAGATTATATTCAAATGTAATAGTATAGGTCGATTTCCTGAAAACCTAAGTAGCAAGACAATTCAAGGAATTTAAGGCATTCTAGGAAAAAACAGCCATGAGTGAATTAAGTCCACAATTTGTCTTTCAAAGCCCTTACAAATGTTGTAGCCCTTAAAACAATTTAGAAAGGACACCAAATAGAGACATAAATTCTAATTTTACTCCATTATCTACTGTCCTTTGTGTGTGAGAATGTTTTCAGAATCTCCTTCCCTAGACTTTCAGTGGGATGCTTGGAAATGCATTTTGGATGGTTTTGAATAATATGCATAACGAGAGGTATTTCTTTATGCCTCTTCCTCTGTTCACATGTTCAGTGTCTTTAAGACTGTGGACTCCTGGGACTCAGCTCCTCACCACCATTCTGGTATCGCAAAACTTGTGTGCTGGAGGTGGGAGAAATTCTGGGTGGCCATTTGCAGTCACTGTATTTAGAACCCTGCCTCTGCCTTGGGGTGTCCTTGTCAGAGCCTGATATCTCTTATGTACCTGCCTTCCTGCTGTTCTCACAGATGTGGCACTGGGGGTGCCACCCCCAAGGCAGAAGCAGAGGAAAAAGTGGGAGGAAGGCAGTAGTGGAAATACTATAAGGGTGTAATAACTAGATGCCTTGGTCTTTTAAAAAAATTTGGGGGCAGATTAAAGGATAGATTAATTCCAAAAATGTTAAAAGGATATGGAAAAAATCCTGCTTTCCAATACAAGGTGATCTCACACCTTGTATTTTTTAAAGAAAATACTAATTTTTAACATTTTTAAAAATATATTTTTATTTATTTATTTATTTTTGACAGAGACAGAGAGAGAGAGAGAGATACAGAGACAGAGACAGAGAGAGAACTGAACTGGGGGAGCTCCCAGCTCAGCATATGGTTCCACACGGGCTGGGGCCGGGATTCGATCCCCGGTCCCCGGTGCTGCAAAGTGAGCGCTTAGCCCACTGAGCCATCCCGGCTTCCCCAATTTTTAACATTTTTACAACTGTATTTAAAATTCAGAGTAAAACAGAGTCAGTTCCAAAGAAGTCATTGTTGGAATAACTGCTCTTGGATGTAATCTGTGCAGAGCGGAGATTCCCATGTTTCTGTGAAATGATAAACCCAAGTAAAGCACCCCTGAGAATAACATTTTTAAAAAGTATGTCACATCATGTATACCATGCATAAAAAGCAGTCCCCAGGTATATCAAAGACCTCAAGGTAAAGGAGAACACCAGAAAAGATAACATAGTGACTTCTAGTTTCCAGTCCAACATGAAAAGAGCTTGCAAGTCGTTGCTCTCATCCTCACCACACCAAAGCTGAACAAACGGAAAATCGGCAGCTCTCCCTGGATATACCACAGAACTGTGGTGATGGGACATATGCTGCCTGGGGAGCTGGAGAGAGGTGGCACCTGGACTCACGCTCCCCCAGAGCGCAAGCCTTCATGGCAGCCGCCTGCTGCTCGCTGTGCTGTGGAACATCGACACTGGCCAGTTACCTGCTGGAGGCTTAGTGTGGACCAGAGGGAGTGGGAGACTCTGGGGCCCACACTTACCACGAGTTCTACCTCCAGGAGCACTACCTGGGGTGAAAAATCAAAAAAAATATCCCCTAGTACTTGGCGCAGGGGTAGGGGAAAAGGACCCATTTTGAAATCTGCCTAGAGCATTTGAATTTAGGTTCAAATCTTACACCTGGAATTTAAGGATATTGGCATCTAGCGGTGTATTTCAAATGTGTTATTAGATTACTGTGATGGGTAACTCAGCTCCCAAATGCCTCACTGTTCTTGATCAGCATCAGGACTAGAGCCGGGAGGCCCCCAGAAGGCCCATCACCCATTCTCTGGGTCAGCGGCCCTGAGCACACACGCCCATGCTGATTCTGTTGGGTTCGGGTCTCCTGGGTCTTCCTTCCCTGACCAGAGAGCCAGGAGAGCCCCCTGTCCCTCCCTGTCAGCCGCACCTTGCCATTGGTAGTGAGGCGCTGGAGGGATTTTCTCCTCCTGCAGCCCAGGGCAGCTTTTTTTATTTATTTTTTATTTATTATTTTTTTATTTTATTTTAATATTATTATATTTTATTGTTAAATTTAGTGGGGTGACATTGGTTGGCAACAATCAGACAGTTTCCCAGTGTACAACTCCATATCACATCACCCATGCATCGCATCATGTGCCCAGCTCCCAGAATCAGGTCCCCCTCCAACCCCATATATCTGGTGCCCACTCCCCCATCTCCACACAACTCTCCCTCCCCCCTCCTCCCTCCTCTACAGGTAAACACCAAACCATTGAGTGTGTCCATAATGCTGGTGCCCTCTCCCACCTCCCC
>PVKE010020996.1:0-10011 GCA_004027555.1 Craseonycteris thonglongyai
GGCGGCCCCGGTCATCGGCGGCCCTGGGCATCGGCGGCCCTGGTCATCGGCGGCTTTGGTCATCGGTGGCCCTGGTCATCGGCGGCCCCGGTCACTAGCTCCATCAGCATCGACTGGTAACTGATAGAGGGAGCGAAGCCAGACTGGGTACCACTGAGGAAGGAGCAGGTGTGTGTGGACAGAGAGGGGGGAGTGGTCAGTTACCCTGATTGAATGAAACCCATCGTTTCAGTAAAGCACAGATGACACACACCCCAGTGTTAAATACACACAAATGCACACGTGTGAACACACATGCGAGCACACACACACATATGCCCACATGTGCACAACCATCAAGCGACTTTCACTGACCACTCCTCCCTGTGGAGAGGTGGGGTCCCCTTGCTGCCACCTGGCCCCCGCGGGAACTGCCCTGGGGACCCGGGGGAGAGTGTCCTAGTCCCTTCGGAGTCGCTGCAGCCGCACCTTCCCCTGAAGAGCGGTCTCGTCTCCTTTGCCCCCATGGCCCTGTCCTTTCCAGCAGCGACAGGAACATTTGAAGAAAATCACGTGACGACGAGGGGACAAGGTGGGCACGTCTCCAGCAGGACCAGGGTCCTTATTCAAAGGGGCATCTAGCTCCCAGGGGCAGAGCCCTGTACAGGGAAGGCTGTGTGGGGACAAGATCGGCCGTCCCCCAGGAAGAAGTGCCCTCTGCCAGCGGAAGCTCATGGACAGTCCTGAAGTGTCCCTCAGCCCGGGGTGCCCTGCGGGAGGACGGGCGCCCGCTGTGCCCACTGCCCGCCTCGCTGCTTCCACGGCACAGCCCGGGGTGGCCACCATGCGCACATGTGGGGGGACTGGGAATCTGTATACACAGTCCCCCAAATGCACGCGGTGCCTCATAATCGCTGTCCCGCCTCTCACGGTTAATCGCGTTCTGCAATTTTATATTGTGGAGGCCTTGCACACCCCTCCTTCCGTTTACTCCTCGGTGTGCAGTTTTTAATGAAATAGAAATAGAAAGGGCACTTTTAAATATTTTACTGAGCCACGTTTTTGTTTCCGTGTATAGGAATATAATTGAATCTGTTTATAAGTATATCCTGTGACGACGTTAAATTCACTTTTCTTCTTGACGTTAGTATTGTGACTGATTTCTAAATTCTTGCTCGTGATCCATTGTTTGTGCACATACTGGAGGATTTGATTTACTCGTACGTCATTAAGTATTTTGGAGCCTGTGTTCATTAGGAATCTCAGCCTCGATTCCCTTATCGTGTCTTAGGTTTGATATCAGATTTATGCTAGATTTGAGTGGGCATGTGTTTCCTTCTTTATTTTTTGGACCAAAAAAAGTGCATATGTAATTCATTGCTGGTATTTCTTCCTTATGTGTGTAATTCCCTAATCAAGTAAGAGTTCCTGAAAATTTTTATTGTTAGTAGTTTTCTTCAGGATTTTTCATTTCTTCTTCTATTAGTTTTGTTACGTGGTGTTTTTCATGTATTTGTTTCCACGGTGGCTAAGCTGTAAGATGTGTTGGCGCCTGATTATCCTTTGGAAGCGAGTCTGAGTCCCTCCATCCCTGACTGACGCGTCACGTGTTCTGAAGGTGACGTCGTCCATCCAGCTGGGGGTTTACCAATTACACTCGTCTTTTCAAACATCCACCTTCTAAACTTGTTTATTTTCTCTATTGTCTCGTTCTCTAGTTCTACTGACATTTCTATTATTTTCTTGCTTTTATTCTTTTGGTTTAATTTGCTTTATCCCATGACTCCTTCGGGTAGAATTATATACAACTGGGTCATGCGTTTCTCCCTTTGAAACCTAGAACTGAATAACCACAGGTTTCCCTCTAAGCACCCAGGTAGCTGCAACCCCCAAGTTTGTAAAGTTTTTGTATTCATTGTTATTCACAGTTATTTATTCCCGGTATTCCTGTGATTTTCCTCTTTGACCTTGAATTAATTAGGAGTTGTTTCACTTGCAAATATGTGGGTATTTTTCTATACATTTTTAAAGTTCTATTTTAATGCGCTTATGATTAGAAACTACAGTTCCGGTTATTTCGGCCCCTGAGCTCTGTTGAGATTTGTTTTCGAGGTCAGTTGACCCCGTGGGCACCCGGCAAGAAGGTGGTTTCTAGTTTGGGCCGTAGAATTCTCGACGCGCCGAGCAGTTTCACTGGGTGGGAAGTGAGGCCGCGCCTTTGCTAACGCACTGATTGTCGTATTATCGTTTCTACACACACGACGTGGTCGTTTCTGGGAGAACTCGGTCCAAACCCCACACGGTAACGGGGGCCTAGCTTTTCTTTTCATGGCGTAGATGTTCGCTTCAAATATTTGCGGCTCCTTTTTGACGTTGTTTACTTATTTGGGGTGCGTGCACACGGAGGGAGCAGTGGTGCGTTGGGGGCTGAGTGACCTCCCTGTCCCCCCCCCTGTCCCCCGGTGCTGCTTCCGTGTCTGATAGTCTTTCCTTCTAGCCCCCCGGGCCTTTCGCGCTTCGGTTGTAAAGCGTGTCCCAAAATTCACTCAAGAAGTAATTTTGATAGAAAACACAGGTTTCTGATTAAAAATGGTACATTTTCATGGCTCAACAATGGAAACGCGTTGTTCTTTCGTGGAGCGGCTTCATTTTTAATAACCCGGAACTGTCCGCTGTCACACTACTTTTTTCGTTGGCAACACTTTACCGCACACATGACACAAAATTCAAACCTCGCGTGAATTTGGGGACACCCTTTACCTGTTACGAGCGGCGTAGAGTGGGCTTCACCCAGGCCTCTGACTACTGACTGGCGCGTTCAGCCCGTCGGTACGTAAAGGGGAACGGGGCTGGCTCTCGGCCCCCCGTCTCTCTCTTCTCAATGGGCCCCGGCCGTCCTTCACGCCTCCCTTCTGCCGGCTTGATTGTGTCACTGTGCTTTCCCCTTCGCCTTTATGGAAGCACGTCGTATAGACAACAGGACGCATCCATTTGCAGGGCACAGCCAGGAGCTTGTCGCTAGACCACCAGGACCAAGATGCCCAGCACTGCCATCAGCCCCGGGGCCCCGCGCCCACCGACGGCCCCCTGGGGGCTGGACCGCTTCCTTCACCCCAGTCCAGACGGGGCTGGAATTCTGCATAAATCGAATCACATCGTTCTCGGCGTCGCGTGTCCGGCTCCACTCAGTGACCGTCACGGTGCTGAGTCCGTCCACCTTGTGTGGCTCTGCTGCGTGTTGTTTTACGCTGTCGCGTTGCTGCCGGGCGTGTGCTGACGTCCTGTCGGGGCATCGGGGCCCTTCGCAGGTTCCAGCCGTGACACACGGAGCCGGGCAGCGGGGACGGTCACACACAAGTCTTCTCCGGGGTGTGCTCCCGCCTTTCCCGGGACAGCGCTCGCGACTGGAAGTGGGGTCCTGTGCTGGGTGCGTAGTGAGCGGCACGAAAACCCTGCGGCCTGGTTTTCAGGGGCCGCCCTGCTCCACGCTGCCACCAGCAAGGCACCCGGGTCCTGACACTTGGGGGCTCCCGTCCGTTACCGTCGCCGTCCGGGGGGCGTGCGGTGCTGGCTCCTTACGGCTCATTGGCGTCCCTCTGAAGGCCAATGACAGCTCCCCTCTCCGCGAGCTTGCGGACCACACGTTTGTCTTCTCGGGGAAAGGATTTGTTCCAATATTTGCCCAGCTCCGGAGTGTTTTACCACCTTATTATCGAGTCGGGAGGGTTCTGTACATACGGACCTTCTGGGTAGAAGTCTTCTATATACATTTTGCAACTTTTTTCCCTCCCACGCTGCGGTTTTTCATTTTCATGGGTGTTTTGAAGAGCAAACATTTTAATTTTGATCAAGTCTCATTGCTCTTTTTTTCTAATTTGTAGCTCCAGTTTTTTATTTTTTTTTTTGTTTGTTTGTTTGTTTGTTTTTTGTTTTGTTTTTTTTTTGTTTTTTTTCATATCTTTTTATATTTATAGAGAGTAATTATTTTATCTTCAGTGCATATTTATTTTTATTTTACTTTCGACAGATAGAGAGAGAGACAGAGACAGAGACAGCTAGAGAACCGAACTGTGGGAACTCCCCAGCTCAGCACGTGGGTCCTGCCTGGGCCGGAGCCGGGATTCGATCCTCGGTCCTCGGGGCCTCAAAGCGAGCGCTCAACCCGCTGAGCCGTCCCGGCTTTCCCATCAGTTTTTTAATTTAAGAACTCTTAGCCCCAAGGGCACTACGCGTTTCTATTATATTTTTTTCTTAGAAGATCATAGTTTGAGCATTTCACTTTAATTCCATTGTCCACTTCAAGTTAATTTTTCTGTACGGTGTAAAGCAGGGGTCCCCGGGCCACAGACAGGTACCGGTCCAGGGCCTGTTAGGCACCGGGCTGCACGGCAGGAGGCGAGAGGGAAGTGAATCTTCTTCATCTGTACTGACAGCTGCCCCTCATCCGTCACATGACCGCCTGAGCTCCGCCTCCTGTCAGGTCAGCGGCGGCACTAGGTTCTCACAGGAGCACAAACCCTATTGTGAACCGAGCACGGGAGGGATCTAGGTTGCGGCTCCTCATGAGCATCTGATGCCTGATGATCTGAGGGGGAGCTGACGCGGTGATGGTGCAATTATTTCGTTATATGTTACACTGTAATAATCATAGAAATAAAGAGCACGGTAAACGTAATGCGCTTGGATCGTCCCGGAACCACCCCCTCCCCACTCCCCTCTGTGCAAACATGTTTTTCCACAAAACCGGCCCCCGGTGCCAGAAAGGTTGGGGACCAGGGGCACAAAGGACTGAGGGCCATTGCTTCTGAATACAGATGTCCGTTCTGTGCGACCCTATTTGCTGAAAACATGGTCCTTTCCCGACGGATTGTCTTGGTACCTTTGTCAAACAATCGCATGACCACGTATCTGTGGGTCGACTTCTGGGCGTTCCCTTCCGCTCTGTGGAGCCACACGGCTCTGTCCGTCCAGCCTCGTCTGTCACGGTGGCTGTGCAGGAAGTTCTGAGAGCCGTGGTCTCAGTCCTGAAAGTTCGTTCTTCTTTCTCAAAATTGCTTTGACTGGGAGAGTTCATTCGCGTGTCCATACGCACTGTAGAATATGCGAACCAGCTTCTGCAGAAATAACCACTGTGGGAAGCCCGGATGGCTCAGCTACTGAGCACCGTCCTCGCAATCACAAGGCCCGGGGTTTGATTCCCGGCCCAGGATGGCGGGAAGGTTCTCGTCTCCCGTGTGGGAGGCCCTGGCTCAGCTCCCGCCCCGCACGGCCCACGTCCGCCTGTGTGGAATGAAACCGCGTCACAACGGATGACGTACAACCGTGGAGACGGCTCTGGGCCCTCCCCCTTCTCTGTCTCTCTCACCTCCTTTCAAAACAATAAAATAAATCTTAAAAAGGTAAAAAATAAAAAGCGATTGGGACGTTGGTTGAGCGTGCGGTGAATCTATGAGCGGATTCGTGGAGAACTCTGCTCATATTTTCACAACGTTATCTCTGCGTCTGTGCTGTCGCTGTGGTGGCTGGAACCACGTTCTGCCCACGTGTCCGCGCTCTGAGCCCACACGTGGTGGCCGTGGGGCCTCACGTGGCCGAGTGGGTTAGGCAGACGTGACGGGCGTGAGGAGCTGCTGGGCTGAGGGTCCTGACACAGCATCACAGCCTCCGAGCCGGGAAGGCGGCGGCGGCATAGCCGTGCGCCTCGGCCCCTGTGGAGCTGGTGGCGGGTCGCCTTCTGCAGCCCAGTGGACCGACGTGACCACAGACGCCTCAAGGCCAACGCGGCCTCAGAGCAGCCCTGAGCCGGGGCCACGGGGCAGGTGCCGCCAGGCCCGGGCTTTCGCGGGACAGTGACCCCCGCACGCACCTGTGCCCGCGGCTTCTGCGATGGAGAGCCGGGCCGGCGTGTGTGCCGCCGGGAAGGGCATGTCCAGCTCCGGGGTCACCACCTGAGAGATGCGGGGACAGAGCCCAGGGCTGGGGACCCACGTGGCCCAGGAGAAGAGGCTCTGAGGCTGGGGAGCTTTAGGAGGGGCCTGGGTCGTGCTTGTGCATCTGAGCGACACACAGAGAGGGAGAAGGAGACGAAGGGACAGAGAGGAGACGGCCCAGAAGAGGAAGCGCAGCTCCCGCGCCCGCAGGCTGAAGAGGCGGCAGGTGGGGGGCGCCCCCGCCCCTGGCAGGGCGCCTGCACGTCGAGGGCTCCGGGGCCCCCGCGTGGAGACCACCGTGCCCGTCCCCGTGTGGCTGGCGTGATGACAGCGGCCGGCTAACAGGACACGGTCATCGATCCCCCTGCTGCCTAACAAGACATCAAACAACGGGCTCAGATGCGTCGCGCCACAAACGGGCTGGATTTATCGCCGTGTGGACGCTGAGCAGACGGACGCGCGGACAGGCCGCCGGCTCCCGCTCCCGGGGGCTCCGCTGTCCCTTCTGCGAGCTCCCCGGGGCCGGTGGCCCCCGTTTGGGGAGGAGCGGCCGGAGCACCCGCTGGGGGTCCCTGCCCGCCTGGGGCCCCTTCATGGAGGAGCCGCGTGGGGACCCGGGAGGGGTCCGAGCCCCCCGGGAGCAGAGCAGGGCGCCCCGAGCAGCAGATTCGCCCTCGCGTTGCTCCCCCGAAGCGCTGGGCCCCCGAAGTGTGAGCACAAAAGCTCATTGAGCGCGGCTCCCGGCGGCCCCGGCGGCTCGGAGAATGCAGGCCTTTCATTCGTCCCGAGCCCCCGTGGGGTCAGGCTCACAAAGGCCTTGTTGATGGGTTCCGTGAATGGGGGCCGGCGTGCCGGCCTTGCTGTCCACGCAATAAATATTCATGTGAAGAGCAGAGACAAAGGAAGTGGGGTTCAAGCACAGGGCACACTTGTGCACGGCCCCGAACCCCCTGGGATCGGCGGAAATGCCACACCGGGAACCGGGGCCGCCCCGGGGACACCCCGGTGGGCCCCTGGGCACCCAGCACCTTGTGTGCCCCCATCCGCGGGGTCACCAGCCCTGGAGTCTGTGACGAGCGTGGGGGCGCAGGCGGGGCGGCCGGGGACCCACCAGCCACCGTCACGGCCTCTGTCCTCGTGGAGCTACGAGTGAACCCCAAAGTAAAGGCAGAGCAGCCGAGGGTCTGCGGGGACGGCGGCCCCCCGTGGACAGCGTCCGCTCGCGTCCTTACAAGGGGCGCGACGGTGGCGGAGCCGCCCGAGAACCGAGGTGGCCGCGCTCGGCTCCGCCGGACGGAAGCTGCCGGACGACGCTCCCGTCGCTCAGACAACCGTCGCTCTCCCGGCTCAGGCACCCGGGAGGGGCCGCGTCCCGGCCCCGCGACCGGCCTGCGGCTCATGTCCACGCATTCGCTGTGGCGGCTCAGGCTGTGTGACCACGCGGGTCACTCCTGCACACGGGCCCCAGGGCACGTGGGCCGGGGTGGGTGGGGCGGCCAGAGCCCCGCACACACAGGCTCCCTCGTCACCGTCACCGTCCCCAGGCTGTGCCGCCGTCCCGCCTCCCCCCACACCCTCACTCCCACCTGGTGCTATTAAACTTATACACGGGGCGGGGAGGCCGGGACGGCTCAGCGGGTTGAGCGCTCGCTTTGCAGCCCCAGGGACTGAGGATCGAGTCCTGGCCCCGGCCCGTGTGGACCCATATGCTGAACTGGGGTGAGCTTCCCATGCGGGGGGCCCCCATCCCGGTTCCCGCCCTGCACGGCCCCCGCCCACCTGTGTGGAGTGAAACCATGTCGAAAACGGATGACGCACAACTATGGAGACGGCTCTGCCCTCCCCCTTCTCTCTGTCTCTGTCAAAAACAATAAAATAACTCAAAAAAACAATTTTATGCATGTGATGTGTCCAGGGTGGCCTCATTATTTTCGGTATAAGAGCAACGAGATCAAGTTATCCTCATCTGCTTGTTGGGCGTCTGAGTTGCCTCTGCTCTGAGCTGTGTAGTACATTCCCATCTGTAGCCCACTTTATAAATTTTTTTTTTTAATTCTTTTTCTTTATTGTTTTTGACAGAGAGAGAGAGAGATACAGAGACAGAGAGAGAACTGAACTGGGGGAGCTCCCAGCTCAGCACATGGGTCCGCACGGGCCGGGGCCGGGATTCGATCCTCGGTCCCCAGCGCTGCAAAGTGAGCGCCTAACCCGCTGAGCCCTCCCGGCTTCCCCAAGCCCACCTTTTTAATGACTTCTTACCTTTTCCTTGTTGATTTGCCAGAGTTCTTTGCATGTTCTAGATAAAAAATCATCATCGGTTTTCCTGGATGAAGGAAAACTGCTTTATTATAAATGTTGTTCCCTGGTCCAGAGTTTTCCATTTGGATGCAATGAAATCCATTACGATTTCCTGTAGGTTTTGCGCGTTTGCGTCTTGTTTAAGCGTTAAGAATACGAGTAAGAACGAGAACACACATTTTCTTCTAAGGTGTTGCTTTGCGTTTAGCTCTGAGATCCTCACGCTGTCTGGCTGTCACTCACGGCATGGCCATCCCGTGTCCCCGGGCCGTGTGTAGACCAGCCCGCCCGTTCTTCCCCCGTTCGTTACGACACCTGTGCCGTAAGCCCAGCGTCCTACAAGCCCGCGCACGTGCGTGGCCGTCCCGTGTCCTGATGTGTCGATTTGCTCCCGCGCCCGCCCACGAAGCCGGGTCAGTGCTTTAGGGGGGCTTTCTGTCTTTGCGGGGGGCCGATAGAACCCGGCCACCAGCGTGTCTCTGTTTGCTGGTTTGATTTCTCCTTTCCTTTCTCTCTTTCTAAAATAAAGGGCTTTTCTGCTCACTACTGCTGGGTCACACGCCTCACGGCGGCCACAACGCTGTCACCAAAGCACTTTGGGGGACGACCCCTGGTCTCCGGCTCCAGGCTGGGCGTGCGGGACAGGCAGCTCCTACCTGCTTCACGGGAGATGGAGCCACGTGCAGCGCGTGACAGACGTGTGACGACCCGTTATCTGGGGGCACTGAGGCGGCCGGCCTCCTCCCGGGAGGAGCCAGGGACTCGGCAGAGAAGCTGCGAGTCAGGAGAGAGACCCACGCGGCACCATTCGCTCCCCTCGTCCCCGACGTGAGACGCCTCAGGCGCAGGGGTGGCCACCCCTTGTGCGCGGTGACACGCTGGGCACGCCCGGCCGCTGCACAGGGACGCTTGTACATGTAGACGTGAGCGCATGCACACATGTGTGTACAAATGAACGCGTGTGCACCTGCGTACGTGTACGAACTTTATGCCCACGTGTGCGTGTATTCTGTTGAGCAAAGGACGCCCGAGTGTGGTTCACCTACGGAGCCAGACCGGGGCTGCACAAGCCCACCTGAGGGGCGCGTCCCCCTCAGGCAGGTGTCTGGGACTCTGCCCAGACTCCGCGGGCCCCGCCCGAGCTGCGTGGGCACCTGCGCCCCTGTGTGTGTGTAAATGCACAAACCGCCCTCACAGGACACTCGTGGGGGCACCGTTCCACGTTTTCCTAATCAGGCCACACGCTTTGGGGCGATCCTCACCCATCTTCCTCTAAGTGGCTGGGTCACGTGCCCTCGGCCCTCTGTTCACTCCTAATAAGAGGCTTTTCGTTGGTTCTGGGCCCTAAGGTGACCAGATGTTAACATGGGTGAAGCGGGACACCACTGACCGGGGGGGAGGGGGTTCTTGATTAAAAATGGGGCCTATCTCCCGCCGTCCCCTAGCTTGTCGTGCATTCTTTCCAAACATCGGGGCTTTTTTAAAATGCCGCGAGACGCGGGCCACATTGTTAAAAATTGGGACTGTCCTGCCCAAAGCGAGACGTCTGGTCACCGTATTCTGGGCCCTTGTGATTCTATTGGAACCCTTCTCTCTCTGCCCTCGGCGCGGGGTTTGTGGAGGGCGGCTGTTAAGGGTGGGGGGCTGGGGCGGCCCAGGTGGGGATCCGGATGGCAGGTGTTCTCTAGGACATCGCTCCAGAGACGCCGCACAGGTCACGGGGCCACCAGGAGGGCCCAGGGGCTTCCTCAAGGCCACTGTCATGCATGTCCGTCACACGCGGCCCCTCCCTCTCTGAGTGGCA
>PVKE010020996.1:10111-25111 GCA_004027555.1 Craseonycteris thonglongyai
CCGGCAGCAGCCCCCGCTGCAGAGCAAAGGTCTTATTTGTTGGGCAGAGAGAGGCCCAGCTTGGAGGGGGCCGCGCCCGCCAGGAGCTCCGCTGGTCCTGAGCGAGGGCCCCCCCGCCCCCCAGGCCCAGAGAGCCGGCGGGAGGCCACCCGACTCCAGCGTCTCTGCTGCTGCAGCCGCAAGGTCACTTCTGCAGCCATTCAGCCCTTCACTCACTCGTTCATTCACTCACTCACTCACTCACTGACTCGTTCACTCATTCACTCATTCACTCACTCGTTCATTCACTCACTCACTCATTCACTCACTCGTTCACTCACTCCTTTACTCGTTCACTCATTCACTCATTCACTCGTTCACTCACTCATTCACTGACTTGTTCATTCACTCACTCATTCACTCATTCACTCACTCGTTCATTCACTCACTCACTCATTCACTCACTCGTTCACTCACTCGTTCACTCACTCGTTCACTCACTCACTCATTCACTCACTCGTTCACTCATTCACTCATTCACTCACTCATTCATTCACTCACTCACTCATTCACTCACTCGTTCATTCACTCACTCACTCATTCACTCACTCATTCACTCACTCCTTTACTCGTTCACTCATTCACTCATTCACTCGTTCACTCATTCACTGACTCATTCACTCACTCGTTCACTCACTCGTTCACTCACTCACTCGTTCACTCACTCGTTCACTCATTCACTCATTCACTCACTCATTCATTCACTCACTCATTCACTCACTCGTTCACTCACTCCTTTACTCGTTCACTCATTCACTCATTCACTCGTTCACTCACTCATTCACTGACTTGTTCATTCACTCACTCATTCACTCATTCATTCACTCACTAGTTCACTTATTCACTCGTTCACTCATTCGCTCACTCGTTCACTCACTCGTTCATTCACTCATTCACTTGTTCACTCACTTGTTCACTCATTCACTCATTCACTCATTCATTCACTCATTCACTCGTTCACTCACTCGTTCACTCACTTGTTCACTCATTCACTCCTTCACTCATTCATTCACTCTTTCACTCACTCATTCACTCATTCACTCGTTCATCCACTCACTTGTTCACTCGTTCACTCACTTGCTCGCTCCACGCCTGGCACAGGTGGGTGCACTGCTCACTGCTGAGCACACACTGATCAGTGAATGCACTGCTGGGGCCTAGACCCCAGTGACCAGAGCACAGCCTGTGGGAGGGACGTCAGGGGAGCCTGCCCGGAGGGGTGGCAGCTTAGCTGGGGACAGGTCGCTGCAGGGACGGTTGAGGGAAACACCAGGGGGCATCCAGGCCAGCAGAGACCAGAGCGGGGCCTGCGGTGGGCAGAGCCGGGCTTTGATCCGAGGAGACCACGGGCCGTGTGCTCCCTTCCAGCTCCAGAGTCTGTCCGTCAACACCTCCTGGAGGGCCGGCACACACAAGTGGTGGAGGAGGAGCCGCTGGGGTGAGGCCACCGTCCCCGGCCGGCCCTCGGGTGGCCTGGGGCCCCAGAACACGGGGCTTTCAGCAGGGGGCGTCCCTGGGGGTGGGGGTCTCAGATGTCACCACATCCCAGCCTGGGGCAGGGGGCGCTGCCAGGCCTGTGGGTCTCTGCCCCTGCACCTGCCTGGGAGGGAGGGACCAGCTCTTTGTCCCTCTCCCTGAGGTCAGAGAAGCTGGAGGCCAGGAGGGTCCTGCTGGACCCCACACTCACGAGCATCCTCTGTGTCTGACGCAACATGATTGGGGTCCTTCTAAGAGGAGGGGCACAGACACAGTGTCAACGGGGACACCATCTGGTGATGCATCTGCAAGCCAAGGAAAGCAAGGGATTGTCTGCAAACAGAGCAAACAGCAGACGGGAGGACCCGGTCGAGGGCGGCCCCCCAGGAGGCAGCAGCCCCCCACACCCTGGGACCTGGGGGGTCAGTGCCCATCCGTCCTTACAGCAGCCCCGGGGAGGCTGATCCAGGCGTCTCCTCTCGGGAACCTCACAGCTCTTCCAGAATTGTCCCTGTCACCACTGCCGGGCTCCGCGGCGGCCATCAGCGCGCCTCGCGCTGTCTCCGTGGTGCCATCCGCCTGGGTCCTTCTGCTTCCACGCTCCCTGCCTCCGCTGCCTTTAAATAGAACCGGGACAATCAGAGCGTGAGGCCATCAGCCCAGCTCGGAAGCGCGTCCCTGCGGCAGGCGTGGATGCGGGTGGAGGCTGTGTCCCGCTGGAGAGCTGCCACCTCCCCGCTCTGCCCCCTTCTCAATGGCCCCGCGTCCCCAACGAGGACTCTCCGAGCAGCTGGAGGACGCCCCCAGGGCCTAAGGGAGCAGGGCCACGCTGCTTCTGGGGGGCTCCATCCAGGGTCCCGGCCAGCAACTTGGGGGGCTGCTGCGTCTCTGGGGGCACAACCACCAAGCGGGAAGAAGGTGGACTCCGTGGGCCAGCTGACCACCAGGAGCCAGATGTGGGCGAGGGGCGGCCCAGGCCCCGGGTACAGCTCAGGGGGGTCAGGGCGGCCCCCCTGGTCAGGAGCACCCCTCGCTGCACATGCAGCTGCAGAGTTACACACCCCACACACGTCCTTATTGTGAGACGCCCCCTCAAGGCTGAACAGAATCAGCTTGGGGGTTGCTGTGCAGGAGTTTGGGGTGTCCTGGGAGAAGCTGCCCGGCAGCACTGTGAGTGGAGAGATTGGGGGTGGTAAACAGCAGTCTGTAAAGAAGTCTCAAACCAGGACCCCCCAAAAGTTGTGGGCTTCAGATTTTTGCCTAAGAGTGGCCATTGCCCACCCACACCCCTCTCCCAAACACTTCCCTGCGGGGACACGCAGCCCGTGGGGACTGAGGTGCAGCCCATGCACACGCACAGTGGGCACGCGCAGCACGTGCACACGCACAGTGGGGATGCACACAGCCTATGAACACGCGTAGTGGGGGGTGCACAAGCCTCATGCACATGCACAGTGGGGACGCACAAACCCGTGCACATGCGCAGTGGGAACGCACAGAGCCTCATGCACATGCACAGTGAGAATGCACACGCTGCACAGGCCCGTGCACATGCGCAGTGGGGGGGATGCACACCCGTGCGCGTGTGCAGTGAGGACACGCAGCCCGTGCACTTGCGCAGTGGGGAGCAGGAAAGGAGGTAGAGCAGCGTTCATTCGCATCAGAGAAGCGACACCCAAGGGCCTCAACCCTGGGACAGTTGCGGAGCAGCCCGTCCTCTGTACCGGGCGCCTCGCCGGCCACTTGTCACTATGGCCATCAGCAGGCGAGTTGGAATCTGAAAGTTAAGTCACAGCCAGTGGTCGCAGAGATCGCTGTCCAGGCATCGGAGCCGCACCTGCAGCCGTTGCAGGAAATGGCGCGTCGGGGAAGCATTTTCCGCTCAGCTGGAGGTTTTGCTGCGGGGAGCACGGGGAGGTCTCCCCGCACGAGCCCCGGGGGTGCGCGGGTGAAGCGATTCGCCCGGGACGCTGCGCTGCCCAGTGTCATGGCGTCCTGGCCGCTGCCCACTCCTGCACCTGCCACCGCCACCCCCACGCCCGCCACACGCCGCCCCTGGGACCCGATCTGCAGCCACAGGCGCTTCCAGTGATGCTGACGGACTTTGGGTCACGGAGGAAACCCGCACGCGGTCCACACGTCCAAAAACGAGGGCCTGGGCCAAGGCTGCACGCGGGGAGCTGCGCCAGGAGGATGCTGCCTGGTCCCCGGGGTGGTCATGCGCTGCTCCCAGCGCGTCCCTGAGGGTCTGCAGAGCCAGCCCCAAAGACAGAGACTGTGCCCGGTCCTTCCCGTCTGCCCAGGCTTTGTTCCCAGGCCACTCTAGGCCCTAAATACTCAGGGGGCCCCAGGGGCCACGAGGCGGGTGGGACACTCAGTGTGGGTGGGGCAGGGCCCACATGGCGCAGCCCTGCCCAGCCGGACAGCACTGAACTTCCGTCTCCAACGCCTACGGGTGGACTTGGGACAAGTGTTTTTGTTTGTGTCACCCAGGAAATGGGCATAATTAGCAATGGTAGCTTCTACTCCAAGCTGCCTCTGTCCCGGCGGCTACAACAGACTCCACAGGTGGGGCGTCCACAGCAGACGTTCGATTTCTCACGGCTCTGGAGGCTGGGAGGCCGAGACCACGCTGCCGGCCCTCTCGGGTCCTGGCCAGGCCTCTTCCTGCATCTCCACGGGGCAGAGAGACAGCAAGCCGGCTCCTGGTGACATTTTTTTTTTTTTTTTTTATAGAGAGTAATTATTTTATCTTCAGTGCATATTTATTTCTATTTTACTTTTGACAGATAGAGAGAGAGAGAAGCAGAGACAGCTAGAGAACCGAACCGTGGGAACTCCCCAGTTCAGCACGTGGGTCCTGCCTGGGCCGGAGCCGGGATTCGATCCTCGGTCCTCATGGCCTCAAAGCGAGCGCTCAACCCACTGAGCCGTCCCAGCTTTTCCCTGGTGACATTTTTAAGGGCAGTGATTCCCGTCGTGGCCTCATCCCCTCCCAAGGTCCCCACCCCCTAACGGGCAGCTTTGGGGCTAGGATTCGACAGGCAGCACGCGGGCTGTCCCCGGGGTGAGCTGCTCCAGACAGAGCAGAGTCCAGGGACCAGGCAGTGATGAAGTTCACGACCGCCTGGCGTCTTCAGGGGCTTCCGAAACCCAGGCCCTCGCAGACGCTCCCCGGGGGAGGAGGCATTGCTGGGAATCAGAGGAAAACCTATCAAAGGGATCAGTCGATTAACTTAACACGTAGAAACGTCAAAAAGACACTGAAAGCCACAGATAGATGCAGGCACAAGGGAACGTGGGACAAGGACATCAAGCGAGCTGAGATGACATGGAAATTGTGGCAGGGAGGACAAAATCACAGCCCGCCGTCAGCCCTGTCATGCCTGTTTGCGACAAGAGAAAAATGCCCCTTTCATGCCATATTGTGTTTTCAGTGAGTCTAGTAATGAAATTTTGAAAAACCCAGTGACGTTGACCCGAATGTTAGCGAGAGAGCCTATTATTAAAATTGATAACGTCGACCGAATGCATTCTAAGTTACGGGCCCAGGAGATGATAAATCTGGAGGGTCTGCGTTGTGCAGAAGCGTTTGGGGAGGTGGCTCTGTAGTCGGGAAGGCTGGCTGACTCGGATTGGCTGCAATAAAGATAAACGCTGCCAACGCCAGCGCGCCTCCGGGGGAGCGCTTGCCACGGTGAGCGGCTCCCCGATGCTCCCGTCTAATCCCGCAGCGCCGGTGACCGCCTGGAACCTGAAGTCTCCCCCGAGCGGGGGGCCCTGTGCCCCGTCTGCTTGTCCCTCTTCTCCGGGTGCAGGAGACACGTGGGGGTGCTGCCGGGGGCTCCCTTCTGGGGGGCTTCCCGTTGTCCGGGCTTGGGAGCTCGTTTCCCGCCCCCTCGCCTGCCTGCCGTGGCCTCTTTGTGGCCTGGACCCCCGGCCCCTTCGGGGGACCCCAGGGGGTGCGTTACACTGTCGCGTCTCATCAGTGGGCCCTGTTCCCCGGAAGGGAAGCCTCGAAGACCTGGCTTCCTGGGCGACTCCCCGCTTAGATCCATGTTGTTTTCTCCTCACCCACCGTCGTCGGCCGCGCACGTGAACATCACCTGTGATGATGGATGCCTGGGAATTCAAGGTGACTGTGGGCGACAGCATCTCGCCTCCCCCCCACCCCAGGTGGCACTTGGATGACAGGAGACCAGGGCTCTGGGGGGCCATAGTTACACTTAGAGCCCCGGGCAGCTCCCTGCTGGCCCTGGCGCTGCCCTGACACAGAACTGCCAGACGCGGGTGCTTCGGCGCCGCCCTGCTGGCCAACGCCTCCCCTCGGGTGTCTGCCAAGAACAGGCCCCCAGGTGCGTGGGCGCCGGTCAGGAGGCAGGAGTGCTGGCACCCATTGCCACCTGCTGTCCCCTGGAGGGCACTCCCCCAGCCGAGTCCCACCAGCTGTGTGCGCCTCGCAGCACCCGCACAAGCCAGTGAAAACGGGCGACACAGAACGCGGTCCCGTGCCACAGCTACCGGGCGGCCCCGTCGGGCACGATTGTGGGGGGTGACCGGCCGGCCTGACCGCACGAGGCCCACGGCTCCCGGGAAGGCCTGTTCCCGCTCCAGCCGGCGTGTCCCTGCCGTTCCTGTTACGCCGCTGTGTTTCCGTTTCTGTCACGTCCAACAACGGCAATCACAGAGGGGTGGGCGGTCTGCTCGCTCCCTCCCGCCCAACCTGACCGTGGGTGCCTGGGGGTCAGCACCCTGCTTGTCTTGACCTGTGACCCGGCACCCAGCCCGGGGCCGCGCTCAGACAGCGGGGATCCTGCTGAGGTAGGGTGGCCAGACGTCCCGCTTTTGGCGGGACAGTCCTGATTTTTAACAATTTGTCCCGCGGCGTTTTAAAAAAGTCCCGATGTTTGGAAAGAATGCATGACAAGCTAGGGAACGGCGGGAGAGAGACCCCATTTTTAATCCAGAGCTCCCTCCCCCCGGTCCATGGTGTCCCGCTTCACCAATGCTAACATCTGGTCACCTTATGCTAAGGGGACAGGGCTCCACCTGCTGAACTGCAGACTTTCGGCCGGCACCTTCATGGTGTGTCTAGCAGACTCTCCGTTAACCGAAACGCAACCGGCAGTGTGTGTGCGGGTTGCTTGAGATTTTGCCCGTTGCTTGAGTTCCGGTTAACGGAGAGTCTGCTTACATGTTTCCGCCATCTGCCGGTCCCCATGGGTGCCGGTCACCTGAGAGGCCGCTGTGTCCGTTCTCTGTCAGTTTGTGAACGTGCAGCCCCCTCTCCTGCTCGTCTCTGCTGGGCGCAGCCCTGATGCACAACGGAGGACTCAGTGTGGCCATTAGCAGGCGAGCGGGGCGGGACCCCAGGGCTGGAGCCACAGCACAGCGCCAGGGTGTGCACGCCCCCCACCCCAGAGATTCACGCGGAGCGGACGGCGTCCCAGCCCGGCCTCCCGCCGAGCTCCTCAGACCCCCTCGGACAGCCCAGAACCCCAGGGCCGGGGCCGCGTGGCCCGGGAGGAGCAAGCAGCAGGAGGCACGCTCTTGCTTCGCTGGCCTGACCCCCCTTTTCTGCTGAAAGACACAGACAAGTCAGCCACGCTGCCAGAGAGCCCCCAGCAACAGCAAAGGGAAGACCCCGGGTCCCTCCCCCCCAGGACAGGGCCGCAGGGGTCAGATGTCCGGCCTGGGAACTTTCTTCTCCCTCCCAGGCAGCGAGAGCCGGTGGGAGCCCCCATGGGCCAGACCCACCGAGAAATCCCACAGCAGAGACTCTGGACATCAAACTGTCGTTGGGAGCTCAGCACAGTCCAACTCACCAGGACCCACATACGAAACCTAAACAGGGTGACCACCTGCCAAAGTAAAACTCTTCAACGGGACCCAGAGCTGCTCCGTTACAGACGAAGTGCCCAGCACACAGTTGCCATCACCCACCACCCCAAGCACCGGGAAAACCGCAACGTGAGGGAGAAAAGAGAATCGACCGAGACCGAGATGAATCAGGCGTTGGAATCACCGGGCAGGGACTGTGAGGCAGGCATTGTAAGAATGCTCCAACAGGCAATTACACGTGAAAAAGCCCAGCATCTCGACAGTGCGACAGAAGTTGTAACGAAGAGCCAAAGGGAACTACAGAACAGGAAATGCGAACCTCGAAGACACACGACAGAATTCACCCAATCCGAACCCGAGCGAGAAATCCAGAGAACAGAAGCAGGCAGAGCCTCCAAGCCCTGCAGGAAAGCAACAGCACAGCCAACACACTTGTCGTCCCGGTCCCGGGGACAAGGACAAGGCAAGTGGGGCTGGGAGAGGCTTTGGAGAACTGGGGGTTAAAATCTTCCTGGATTTGGCAAAAGACACAAGGAGACCCAGGCGGCCGTGCCATTCACGCCAGAAGGAACCCACACCAAGCAACATCAGAATTAAAATGCTGAAAACTAACCACAAAGGAAAACATCTTGAAATCAGCCAAGACAAGTGACAGTCACCTGCAGGAGAGCACTGATTTGATTGACAGACAATTTCTCATCTGCAACCATGGCGACAGGATGGAAGAGCCACCACCGTGTTCAGCTGCTGAAATAATCGCTCACCGTGAAGCCGGACTCCGGCAAAACGACCTGCAGGAATGAAGGAGAAATCGGGGCGTTCTCAGGTGAAGGAAAATTAGAAGAATGTGTCCCCACCCCTGGAGGGCAGCCGAGCAAGTTCTTCAAACAGAAACGAGACGACAAATGAGGCATCAGGGAGAAGGAGGGGGAAAGGAAAGAGCAGAAATACGGGCGCATCCGACAGAGTTTTATCAACTATAGTTGATGATTAAAATGATAGCACCGTGTAATAGCCAATGAAACACTTTAAAGCGCTGAAGATAAAAGGGTGCAAATATCAGTGTGGATGCCACGTGTACGTGAAGCGGTGAAACGCTGGTGCAGGTAGACCCTGACAAGTCACGTACATGGATAAAAATACCCAGACACGCCCCTGCAAAAACTATACAGAAGGAGACACTAAAACCACCATAAATAAGACAGAAACCCTTAAGTGTAATTCAGTGCCTCAGAGGAAGACAGGAAAAGAGCAGAGGAAGACATGAGAAGAAGCAAATAGAAAATGACAAAACGGCAGACTGACGTGCCAGCTTATCAATAATTACCTGAAGTGTAAGTGGTCTAAATGCGCAGATTTTAAGATTTGCAGAGAGAATAAAGCAAAACAAAACACAATTTGACTCTATGCTGCCTGTAAGAAACACATTCCATAGTCAATGGGAAAATACATGCCACACAGACAGCGTCAGTATTAATAGCTGATACAAAGACTTTAAAACCAAGAAAATTACCAGTGATGATAGGAGGCAGCAGATAAGAAAGCAAGAGTCGATCTACTAGAGAGACATGACAGTCTAAGATGCGTACACACCGAACAACCACGACACACGGGACCCACACGGGACACGGACGGAGCGGTGGCCGGCGCGGGCGGGGGCGGGGGTGTCACTGAACAGGAGCCGAGTCTCCGCTTTACACGATGAAAGGGCTGTGGAGACGGATTATGGGGCCAGTTGGGACACATTGTGAATGTATTTAATACCACTGATGAAGACGGTAACTTTCATCTTGTGTGTATTTTACTGCAATAAAAGCAGTCTTTACAGAACGGATGACATTGAAAGAAGAAAAGACAGATTCGGAGGCAGCACTGGGGGCTTTAACGACGGCCTTGGGCCGGTGGTGGAGCCGAAAGACAACGTTAACAGGGACAGAGATCTGAGGGACGTGATCCAAAACCAAAGTCTGATGGACGCATACAGAACGTTTCACAGCAACTGCAGAGCGCACGTTGCGTTTCAAGAGCTCAAGGAATAGTCCCCATTCTATCCTGAGCCGTAAAATAAACCTCAACCGATTTGGAAGTGTTGCTGTCACACGGAGGGTGCTCTCTGAGCAGAAAGAGATCCAATTATACATCAATAACAAGCAAACCTTTAAACGTGTGGAAGTAGAACAGCACACTTCGAAGTAATTCATAGGTCAAAGACCAACTCTCAGAGGAAATTAAAAAAATACAGAGACCCGAGTGAAACGAAAACACAGCCTATCAGAATGTGTGGGATGCAGTGGAGGCGGTGCTGAGAATGAAATGCATGACACGAAGTGCTTACATGATAAATAATAAAGGCCCCACATCAAGAATCAGGAATCTAGAGACAGAAGAGCAAAATAAACCCCAGGGAGAATGTCCATAAGAGCAGAAGCCAATGCAATTGAAAATAGGCAACCGATGGGGAAAATCAATGCAACAAAAAAGTCTGGTTCCTTCAGAAACAAATGAAATTGATAAACCTCTATTAAGATTTAAAAAAATAAAAACGAGTGAGGAACAAGTGACCGGTATTACGAGTGTCGTGGAGGCTGCCTCCCCGGCTCCTGTGGCCTTTGGAAGATACAACAAAGACCAGCTTCCCTCTCACACGGTCGGCAACTTGGGAGATCAATTCCTCGAAAGGGCAAATGACCAAAACACGGGCAAGGTGGAATATAGATTATCTACATAGTCCCAGAACCGTTAATAATTGCATTTGAAATTGAAAACTCGCAAACAGGAAATCGCTAGACTCAAGCGGTTTCACTGGAGAGTTCTACCGAAGACTTGGAGAAAAAAGCAACAGCCGTTTCTCCACAGTATCTTCTACAAGACAGAGGGGACAGGCCTCAAAGCAGCTGGTGAGGCCCACGCTGCCTTCATACCCGAACCAGACAGGGGCGGCCCACGCAGGAGACCACCGCTATTTCTCGTGAGCGTGACCCTGAAACCCGTCTGCATGTGTGACCCACCCCATCGCCGTCATTGTTACTCTGTCCGCTGATGCCGGGGGCTTGGGACAGAACACAGTCCCGTCGCGAGGGGGGACCCCGGAAACACCCGCAGCCCGTGCGCCGTTCAGTGCGGACACAGCGTTGGGGGCTGCGGCCACCGAAGCGGGCAGGGGGTGGAGGCCGCGGGATGGAGAGGAAGAAACACAAACGCCTCCCTCTCCCCTCCCCTCCTGGGTCCTCGGCACAAACGACCCCGCTTCCTGCTGAGAATTCACTTCTGAGTCGCAGCAGCAAACTGGGCTGTGAAGCTGAGAGAAGCGAAGACTCGCAGACACACCAGCTTAGCGGCCACCGCAGGCGGGGGGAGGGGAGCAAGCAGCGGGAAGGGGGTCGCAGGCCTGCTGATGGAAGGAGCACTGACCCTGGGTGGCGAGCTCACAAATGTCACCCCAGTAAATTTAATAGAGATTTTTAAAACTCCGTTCGTGGATGACTATTGTCTCTAAGGAGAAAATCGCAAGAAACCTGCACAGAAGTTGCTGGAACGAATGAGGTCAGCAAGATCGTCCAAAACCAGCTCACGTGAATCATTTGCAAATATACACAGTAACAGGCCATGAAGACATTTAAGGCACATTTTCAATCACCCCGAAGGAAATAAAACACTTTATCTGAGAGGTACTGAACAAAACATACACACACTCGATACGCTCATTTTTTTTTTATATCTTTTTATATTTATAGAGAGTAATTATTTTATCTTCAGTGCATATTTATTTTTATTTTACTCTTGACAGATAGAGAGAGAGACAGAGACAGAGACAGCTAGAGAACCGAACTGTGGGAACTCCCCAGTTCAGCACGTGGGTCCTGCCTGGGCCGGAGCCGGGATTCGATCCTCGGTCCTCGGGGCCTCAAAGCGAGCGCTCAACCCGCTGAGCCGTCCCGGCCTTCCCAGATACGCTCATTTTTTAAAGGCTGGCGAAGGAGTCAAAGGACCTACGTAAGCGGAGAGACAGACAGACCATGGTCTCGGGTCGTGAGACTTAAAATAAGCAGGTCAGCTCGTCTCCTCCCAACTGACGTTTAGGTTTAATGCCGTTTTCCTCAAAACCCCTGTGAGGTTGCTGGTGAACATCGTCATAGTTATTCTTAAATTTATATGGGTAAGCACGGGTCCTAGAGCAGCCGAGTCAGTGTTAACCAGGCGTAATAAGTGGGAGGAACCACGCTGCCCGGTGGCATGACTTAGTGCGTCGCTACAGCAAGCAGTCGCGTGCTTTCAGCGAAGCGGGAGACGCGGACCAGCAGAACAGGACGCAGAGGCCGGGCACAGCCGCGCAGACACGTTCGGCTGGCTTTGGACACATGCAAAGCGGGTCCATGGAGGAAGCAGCGCCTTCCAGCCGAGGGTCCTGCAGCCAGTGACTAAGCGGACAGGGCGCAGGCCCCTCGGGGAAGGCAGAGCGGGCACCTCAGCGCACGTGTAAGGGCCTCGGGGAGCCGGTGCCCAGAGGGCAGCTGCGCTGCGGGGAGAAAGTCCCTGCCAGCCCGCGTCAGACGACGCGCTCCTACCTGCAGCACACGGCGGACTCCCAAAACTGACCGGAGGACACTAGCCATCCAGTTAGATGGCGCTGACGAGCACGCACAGATGGCAGACGGGCCCACGAGCAGGCGTGCGCTGTCGTTAGGCGACAAGGACACGCACGTTAAACCGCAAGGACACCGCACGACGCGCCTCCCGGAATGGCGAGCGGACAGGAGAGAACACGGTGCTCGCACGAGGAACGGCCCTCCCACGCTGTCGGGGGCTCTCTCTCCACGCACGGGACACGCAGCAGCCAGGCCACCCAGCGACGACACGCCGGGCACGCGTGCGGCAGGCATGACACCGCATGTCCACACGCAGTGGGCACCAGCACGCCTGGCAGCTGTTTGTGACCATGACTCGGGCGCCTGTGCTTCAGGGGGCTCCTGGTTAGGACAGCGGGGTCCCCCCCACTCCAGGGACAGAGGCTCTGATGGAAAAGGGGGGACTACGGGTGCAGACAGCGACGTGGGTGGGTCTCCCGGGAATTGCGCTGAGCGAACGTTGGGTGCTGTCATGAGCGAAGCAATTCTGATAACGGGGGGTGCGTACAAGGCCAAGAGTCAGAAGCCCCCGCAGGGAACAGGGGAGGCTGCTGGGCTGGATTCTGCGGAATCACTTAGACCAGGGGTCTCCAAACTTTTCAGCCCGCGGGCCGCATTAACTAGCAAACAGCAGTTTGGGGGCCGACGACACACTCGAGGTCCAAATAAAAAAGAATCAAAACATAGATGTTGTTTTTAATTATTTATTTAATATTATTTTATTCAGATAAAAAGGTCTCCACGGGCCAGATGAGAGGATGCGGCCCGCGGGCCGTAGTTTAGAGACCCCTGCCTTAGACAATTGTCTCTTCAAGTGAAAGAAAGCAAGTCGGGGGAAGCCGGGACGGCTCAGTGGGTTAAGTGCTCACTTTGCAGCCCCGGGGACCAAGGATCAAATCCCAGCCCCGGCCCATGTGGACCCATGTGCTGAACTGGGGTGAGCTTCCCATGCGGGGGGCCCCCAGCCCGGTTCCCGCCCTGCACGGCCCCCGCCCACCTGTGTGGCACGAAACCATGTCACAAACGGATGACGCACAACTACGGAGACGGCTCTGGGCCCTCCCCCTCCTCTCTGTCTCCATCTGTCTCTGTCAAAAAAATAAATAAAATAAATTTTTTTAAAGGGAAAGTTAAGTTGATCTTTACCTTGCATCAAAAATAAAACAAAACCCCAAGTGGCCGACACGCCCTTCACAGAAAAGGGAAGAGAGAAGGGCCAACACCACGTTCAGTTCTGAACTTCATGGCGCTCGATCAGCAGGATAGAACTGCACGCGGCGGACGTGAGGTCACACCTGCCGGGTTATGGAGCGTGCTGGCGGCCGGGCAACACTCACCTGCAGGGGGACAGGTAAGCGAGAGCACCACATGGGCGAACGCCTGCCCTGCACCCCAGAAACCCTCCTCCCAGACGCCCACCTGGGGGACATTTGACCGTGGACGGGATCCAAAGCCTGTGAGAATGCCAAATGCAACCGTGTTTGGAGGCCACACAGATATTCGGCAGCGAGGAGCAGGAGACGCCGCGCAGGGAGCGAGCTGAACGGGGAGCTGCCTGTCAGCCCCGCGCCGTGTGAGCAGCCGCCCGTGGTTTGAACTAGGTCGCGTGGCTGTCAGATGCGTGAGGGGGCTCACAGCCTATAGGACCTGGGGGGCATCAGGCCTCGTTTGGGGGGTGAGTGTCCACAGAGTCGCAGGACGAAGGCGCCGGCCGAGCCCTGATTTGAGAAGAGCGACTCACTGCGGTCAGAAACCACGCTGGTAGCACACCCCAGAAACGAGCTCATGAAAAGGCAGATTCAACGAAATGGGAAGCGACTTTTCTCCCACAGTCACGGGGCCTACAGGTCGGAACTCGGGGCTCCTGTGTGGTCACCATCCTATTAGAATAGCTTCTGTCCTCAAGGTCGCCTCCTGGTGCAAGATGGCTGCAGGTGCTCCTGCCATCTCACCTCCTCTCCGGGCCAGTAGCAGGAGGAAGTGGAAGACGAGGAATGGATGCAGTCCCTGCCTCACGGCCCCTCTGGGGGAATAGTGAAGGGGGCGGGCAGAAGGGGTCTAGCTTACCTTGTAATTATTTTTCAAAAATAATAACCAGAAATATGTGTGGACAACTTTTAAATTTTATTAAGGACGATGACAAGGGAAGCATATTTTTACACTGTGTATTCTCTATGGTTCTATTTATGTTTGGACCACTTCCCAGGACGGAGCATGAATAAAGTAGGAAATGCATTTAACGCATCGATCTCTATTACTGATAACGATTCATAATTATAATAAAGAGAAGCTGATGGACGTCCCCGCCTCCTGGAAAGGAGCAGCTTCTGCTGAGTGGGGGCTCCCAGCTCCGCGGTCTCCCCACGGGGCTCTCCCCTCTCCCGCTCAGACAAGGCTCTCCCTGCATTTTCCCATCAAGAATGTCGTGTCCGGTCAGTTCCACCTGGCTGACCGTGACCTTCGCTCACAGCCCGCCCGCAGGCCCCTGGACGCGCTGCGGCTCAGCCGCGTTGCAGGTTCGGAGGCTGATAACCAGGAACACACGTGACCCGGGCCCGGGCGGCCTGACCCCGACGTTCCCGGGAGCTCCATCCACTCTCCCACCCACAGCCCGGCCGGCTCGGACCTGCGCTGACCCCCGAGCACAACCCCAGCAGCTCCGGGCGGACACGGTGCCAACAGAACCCGCAGTCGTGGGCGCGGCGGGTCCCCCGGGGCGAGCCGAGTGAGGAACGGGACCACGACGCGTCTCCACCGGACGGCAGGCCGTGAGCCCGTGAATGGCCATCCGAAAGCGCTCACGGCACCAAAGCCCGCGCGCGCCCTGCCCGTCCTGGGGTCTCGGCCGCACCCAGCCTCTCCTCCGTCTCTCGCTGTCCATCCATCATGTGTCTCTTTATCGACCACCTTCTCCCCGTTCTGCTGACTGGCCGCTCATTATGCATCTCCGCCCGAGAGGCTCTGGAGTGCTGCCTCTTCAAGTCATTTGGATGCTGAGCAGCCACAGGGACAATGCCAA